>JABASD010004474.1:0-15406 GCA_019776165.1 Pogonognathellus flavescens
GGACAGACGGACAGACGGACGCGAAACGCATTCTTATACAAGTATCTTACGATACTTAATAAGTAATCACCTAACAAAAATTGTTCACTCTGAAAAATCTTAGTCAGTCACAATTAATATTAGGTTAATGTTTCTTGATTCCGTTGTTTAAATGCGTAGTTTGTGCTATATAGGTATACTTCTACAGTTAATTAGTGTGTGTGCATCTATAGGTACATTTTTACTTTATTGGATGAAACTAACAGTGAAGCTATACAAGCTGAGTTTGAGTGGTTTAATCGATTACATAAAATTCTAAAATATTAATATCCGTATTTACATATTTGTAATTTCTCTATTCTATTATTGCTAATATTATGCAAACGCTCAACAATTTTATGAAGTAGGACTTAATACATTGTTATCATATAATCCAGGTGAAGATGTGTCACGTCCCACGTACGTGTTGCTTGTATGCGTATATGTAAATTCGCCTGCACAGATTATCATTAATTTTATTGAAAGGAACACGTATAGAAAAATATAGCTTGGCTCTATAGCTCTATAGCCTATTGATTGGTAAATTTTCTTTTAATGTATTTAACACCTTCATTACTTTAGACTTTGTTGATCCTACACCGATTTATAGCTAAAAATTTAATTTGTCTTACGTCTACGTGTTTGTAAGAAGTATCTGTATTACTGTTACGTGTAAATAAATGTCTAAATGCAAATGTAATGCAATACCTTGAAAATGTTTGAACTGTTATCATTGCAACACTTAATACTACGATAGACAAGTTGGAAAATGTAATGCCTCATTGCAAGGAAATGGTGTAAAAAATCTCATTTGCACAGTCTAAACATATTTTTAATGAAGCTAAGTACAAATAGTGCATAGACATTATTTTTATTATGTTGCGACTATTTGATGTGCAATTCTTCTCATCTCTGCTAACTCCTCAGTAATTACAGGGATTGACTTTTCTCGTCATCATCGTAATGCTTTTGCTCTTTTCCTTTGTCGTTAACTTTCACGCAGAGCAGAGTCTCTCCGACTCCTTCTATCTTTCATGAAGTCTCAGTCTCACCCTCTCCTACTCCTACCACATGCACCTATTGTAATTGCCTTCTCCATTCCTTTCCACAACATCTGAGAGACTTATAGAAGAACCATTATAGAATCTTGAATTGCTTCTCTTCTTCTTCCATATATTTAGCACAATAATACTTCTTTGCTGTATACATATGCCTTGATGGTATAGGTGTACTGTCTATATCTATATCTATATAAATTATATATGTATATAAAATATAGGCAATATCTGGTGACTGTGCAATAAGTGAAGGAGGATGAGGACGTGGAGAAGATCACAGTTGGAAAAGCGTCGAAGGGAGCAAAAGGTCATTTTTGTGTAGGAAATGTTGATTACACTCTGCTCTCATTTCCTTCTTGGTTTTGTTAGCAAGGCGCATTACTATGGAATTGCTCCAGCACCAAATAATCTCCGTTTACTTCACTTTCTCTCTTCTACTCCCTGCAATTGCAATAGAAATCTACTTTTGTCTTTCTCCCTGTCTTTACCTCTAACTCAACAGACAACACATTACATTACAAACTATTATTGCTCCGCTACAAACCAACCAACATTAAACTTAACGAAGCAACATTGTTCTTCCCTTATATATTTTTGGTCTGCCTCTCTATTTTTGTATTGCATATAATACACTAGTATAATCTGTGCGTATATACACTATAGTAGTAGATGTATGTAGTAATAGTAATAATAACAGTTGTCAACTACTTTTCACAAATCGCTTTGACAAAATTTTCTTTCGTTGACGGAAAAACAGTGCAAACGTGTACAGAAGATTATCTTTGCTTATTTTCGTTTATGCAATGCAATGATCTGCAAAGTTTAGTTAGGTATACATATACAACCTTGTCCCACATCAGAAACACATCAGAAAACTTTTATCAATGTAAAATGGAACTATTAAGCATGGATGTATTAACTGTTAACATGTTTTACATAAAAGATGCTGCTGATATCCTCAGCTATGTATACTTAATTAGAGGAAACTAACAGTTGATAAGCAAAGTGAATTAAGTGAATAAAATAGTACCCTAGAAAATGTAAGAGAAAATTGATGTAAATGTTGTTTGTGTAAATATTAGTAATGTTGTTATTTATAAACACTTAATAATTTTATGAAGCATAAACTAATAGTGATGTAATTTAGAATTAGGTTATTTTCCAATCTTTCGAGTTAGTTTTACATTTTATTGACAATTCTGTATTAGTAAGGTAAATTTTGGTCACATCTCACGTGAACAAATTCACTAGAACAGATAAACATTAATTTCATTGCAACAAATTTATAGAAAAATAACCCATATTCATTTATTTGTTATATATTATTATTATGATCCTAAAAAACGGGTCAACTAAGCAATAACTATAGTACAACGTGTATTAAATCATAAGAACCTATTACTTCTAAATGCATCTGAATGCAAAGTATTAATGCACATACACAAAAGTAAAGCATTGCCCTTTTTCACGAATCTTCAACCCTTAAGGTTCTTCAATATCTTCTACCTCTACACTGTAAAGGTAACTAACGTATAATGTAAGTGTGAGAAGGCGCTGGTATATACACTTCTTCACTCTCGTGTGTAAATTTCCTGCATAAAATAAACTTACGGTACACTGGCCGGGAATCTAATGTCATTTCGTTTAGTTTAGGTTGAATAAAGAAGAGTGAGTTTATTATTAGGCTCAGTGAGCCGAGGAAAGTGGCTATAATGCACAGAAACAGAGAGAGGGGAGAGAAATCAACTATTTTACAACACCACTACTAAAACCATGCACTCCTGTAGCTGTAGTACCTTTACACATGCCGGTATGTACTTTGTACTTTAACACGCATTGTAGTACTCCGTATACACAAAACATACAAAGTAGTGGCTGGTTGTTTAAAATCTACCTTTCCCTTTTAAACTCTAATGGAATGGAAGACTTTACGGATTTGATTTGCATAATTTGACTAGCAGATTGCTCTTCAAGTAAAATAAGACTTGTCAAATTAATTTTTAGAAAGTGGGCTTTTTAAAGGGTTTGCTCTAGCGTGATATGAGAACATGACTGAGTCCTGGTGACAATAAACCTAGTAAATAGACGTATATTACACAAGATATACCTCTACTATGAATTCATACACGGGGTTTATAATAATACGTGAAGTATGAAACAACATTGACAAAAAGAGTTAATATAATAGTAGCTAATAAGCACAGAGCTATTTTACATGACGCTATGACTCCCGTGCACAAAACTGTAATGACAATGACAATGAAATGCACTGGGATTCACATGGGGGAAGGAATTCGATGCACAAAAATAAATGAGCTTACACGTTACAATACCCATCAGCAAGCATTTGTACGTATATTTCATTCTATACAGAGATATAGTAACTATAAAAGAACGAATTTTATATGGAAGTTTATATGGGAAGAATTTTATATGGAAGTTTATATGGGAAGAATTTTATATGGAAATGTGCCTTAGAGATATGTTGTATAAGTTATATGGAAAAATAGCTTATCATGTGTGTACTTATACATTAGAGACTTCTACAGAGACATATATAGAGTGAAGGCTATTGACGAGTGTATTTACAATTTACACGGAGAAAATTAAAATGTGAGCCTAGTGTGTAATCCTTAAAGGCCTCCTGGACTGTTCAGTGGACGAAATGGGATGGGCAAGGGATTGAAGGGCCGAAGGCGTTAATTTAATTCGTAATTTGAGTGTGGGTGAGAGAAACTAATGATATTTTTACACTGTGTGTGTATCTGTTGTGCTTTACCATTAACTATTGCATTTTAACAAAAGGAAGGGCTACTGCACTGTCTGGATGAATAAAATGGATGTGTTCGACAGATGGTAATAACGATGCCTTAAGGGATTTCGAAGGGATCTACACAAACGACACACTTGTAGTTACTTGTCCCAGTCCCAGTGTTCCTCTGCTAGTTGCATATGCAGTTATAAATATCCTGGAATGAATCCATTCCTGTCAAACTGTGTTTTTCATATCAGTCAAGTTATCTTCAATTTAGGATGGATTTTGTGTGTTATTAGATGAGTGGACTTGATTTCCATGTCGTCCATACGACTCTCAGGGCGCGATTGCGACCCAGTTACGATGCACATTGCTTTTTTGCATAAAAATAATCTTTTCGGATTATCGACTGCATTTCGTTAGAGATCAAAGTGTGTGCCGTGATTTATAGCTTCACATAAAACGATCCCTTTAGGATACGACTGTGCATTTGAGACAAAGGTATCAGCATTCGTCTCAGCTAAAAATAAATGCATACCAATTCTCAACCCAATTCCCTGTTCATACAATAAATATAAATACTGATAGCAAAAATACATTCTTATATTGAAAGATATTATACGAATTATGAGATAAGAAGAGTCATGGATTTAATTAATTCTGTATTAATACTCAATCACACTAAATGGGGCATGAATAATATTCACTATGAGAATATGACAATCAACTGGATCATTTTTCAATCAGAAGTACAAAAACATTTACTTGCAATTGAAACAACAAACAAATCATAGAAAATTTTTAATCGCTTAGAAATATTTATATACCACTTACAAATGTTGATGTAAATTTTTATACATTTTCTGTACAATTCTTCAGATAGCTAATATCAGCGGATTTAATATAGGTTCTGCAAATAGTTAGCGATATTATTACAGTGTAAGTATAGTGTACAGAATAATATCAGACAATGCAAAGTTGTTTCCCTCAATACTGAAACGGTGTTATTGAAATTGTGATTAACCATGGAATTGTTATTTAAACTGTTTTACTTATGTAATCTGACAGAATGGATAAATATAATCAATCAATCAACAGATTTAACAGATACAATCCTATATACTGGATAATTTTTTACGCTTTGAAAGACTTTACAATGTAAATAAGATTGCATATATATATGGTTGAATACATGAAACCTGAATGTGATATGAAGTATGTAAATAGATTGAAGTAACTGTACAGGTCATAATACAGTAAGACATTTATGTTGTGTAATATTACTATCAATGTATAAAATCCAAATCTAGTGCAACAACAAAAATAAACCCCGAAATTAATTATACTTATATAAATAGATAAGAAAAATAATGTAAAATGGATCATATAATAATTATCACTGCTAATGCCAAGACAGGAGAAAAATAATAAATACTAAATAAATTTGTATATAGTAAAAATGAGTAGCCATGTCCTTTTAAATGTATGTCCTGGTTCAGTTAGTGACTAATCATAAGTAGCGGATTAATTAACCTTCATCCGTGTTTGAACACTTCTTTGAAATAAATCTGTGCATGCCTGCAGGAGAATTCTTCATTAGTATAGTAAGTGTGTTTCTGTTGACACTACGGTAGTTTCATTTGCTTAGAATGGCAAATCGTCCAATGATGAAAATATTGAGAATTTTTGCTCTAATTTGTGTTTTACATGTAGCAAATTCGAATCCTATTGAGAAAGTGCATGTTGTGCACAGAAATCCGAGTGCTTCTCACCCTTTCGTCGATGTCAGTGTTAAAGCTTTCAATCGGGAGCACAACTTGCAACTTCAAAAGCCAAGTAAACCAGACGAATTGCTAAGCTCTTTTCCTATGCATTTTGAAGTATTATTGGGGTTAAAAAAGTAGTGTTATATAGTTTAACGCATTTTATTTCTAGGTGCTTCAATTTTCAGTTCCAGTTTCAAGTTTCTAACCGCTGATGTTGACGAAAACGGAAAGACCGTGCTTAAAGATGCTGAAATCGATTTCAGTAAGCTTGAAGAAAATATTCACGTCGATATAAAATCCAATGCCGTTGTCCGTCTAAACGGTGAAGGACATCAAATGAAAATGGTAGCTCACTTAGTTATAGTACTTCTACAAATTCATTTTTATAGTAGGTATATATCATTTGCTATAAAATGCCTTGCATGAAATTGATTTGCAATTATGTACTGTAATGTAATGTACTGTATCCGTATTTGAAGGGAAAATCGAATATGCAAGATACCTGACAATTAATCATATCCAGAATATAAATTCATGATTTATAAAATTATTTCAGTGTTTATATAGACCAAAGCAAAATATTAGAAGAACTACTACAATATTTTGCAATAATATTTTATGACTTAACCGATTAAACCACTGTAATCCAATTTACGTTGCTTTTAGACAGGTGTGATAGACTCCTTCGCTATCCATCACTCTGATAATGAACACTACGTTACTCCTCATGGAGGAGACGGAGAATTAAAATTGGATTACAGTAAGTCTTTCATATAAAATCTATACAAATAAATTAAGTTCTCATATAAATTTCACAGATACAATTCCCGTTTTCTTATGTTGTAAGGCAAAAGTACAAAGATTATTTTTCCCAATTTAACAGTTGATTTGAAAAGAAATTTGACTCCAATTAAGACAAGAGAGGCTGGAATAAAGGCTACTGGAATTGCGGAGGTTTTCTTGGTTGTCGACTATAGTAAATCTCAAGGAACATTTGGCGGAGATTTAAATGCATTAGCAGACTATCTCACTGTATTTTTCCATGCAGTTAACAACCGCTATGCAACAGAAAATGATCCAGGAATGTCTTTCAGGGTTTCCGGTGCAGTAGCATTTCTGGTAGTTAAAATCATAACTTAAAGTAGAGATGATACATAAATTGCAGTTTAGTTTGCAGTTTTTACAGTATGATAAAAAAAATTTAACGCAATTTCAGTCAAGAGAGGGACAAGCTTTTATCGAACGAGGTAAAATCCCGGATTCAAATTCTTACGACTCCGGGACCGTTTTAGAAGGATTTGGTGATTGGCTGTATGCTAATTTGGAAAGCACACCTAGACACGATTTAGGAGTTTTAATTCTTGAGGAAGATATGAACGGAGTTGCTGGACTTGCCTGGATGAATGCAGCTTGTTGGATTTCGGGAACAAGGGAATTAGCTTCCTCACTCAATGTCGATTTCGGACGCGCTTGGAGAGGCGTTTTCGTTGTAGCTCATGAAATCGGACACAAGTAAATCTCAAAAATTTTAACTGATATGGCAATTTGCAACAATAGATTATTTTCGATATTAAAATTGCATAGTATTTGATAAGAGTTCAAACTCTTTCATAAAATATAGTTTAAAAAACATTTTTTATTGATTTCAAGTATATAGCAGGTCTCAGCACGCTCTAACATTCATTTTATTCATGGATAGAACAAAATAACCACTGAGATATATACATACAAATATATGATAGACTGTACAGACTTACTAGTATTGTATAAATAGCAGGTCTACAATTATATACGAAAACATTTTAACACATTGAATTTAAAACTAATAGTAGTAAAGTTATTTCACATAGTTTTTGGTGTGTATAAGGATGATATACTATTTCAGATTTGGATTGTTTCTTTCAATGGTGATATGGCTACTTCATTGCACAATGCTTTCCTTTTTATTTCAGTTTGGGAGCTCCTCATGACGGCGATGATGGTGAAGGTCGCGATTGTCGTGGAGAAGATGGCTATCTCATGGGAGACACTGGACAACCGAACCACAACAAATATTACATGTCTCAATGCACAAAGAGAACAATCAACAATTTTCTCAAGTATGTGTTTCTGTTTACCTATGCATTTTACCTACCGCTGGAAATTACAACAGTTTATACAATATTTTTAAATAAACGTTTTTGGGTTTGGAGGATTATGAGGGTATTAAAATAACTATATGAATATTATTTTGGGACAGTACGGAGAATTCAAATTGTTTAAGATCATTCCAAGCTGACGGTCACTGGGATTTGGGTAGGGATGACCCAGGACATAGAATGGATATGAGTGGTCAGTGCAGAGACTGGACGGGCCTTTCATCAGCTTCTGTTGTCCCAGACAGGGATCCTAATGAGTTATGTAAAAATTTGGTTTGCTGGTGGCCGGATGAAAGTGGGGAATTTATGTGGGTACAGACATTTAACTTACCCCCAGGAGACAATTCACCTTGTGGAAATGGAGGGGTAAGTTTTCTTCTCTTTTACTATACACAGATTTTGTTTTTTATACTAAATATAATTTGTAATTCTTATCTTCTCTTATATTGTTTACCAATAGCGTTGCTGGCTGGGAAATTGCGTGTAAAGACAACTTTTTGAGCAAAATTCAAAGTACTGATTCGTATATAATGAAAACATGGTTGAAAGGTTAACAAGGAATAAAATATTATTTGAATAGTAATAGTAGCACATTAGTTTCTTTATATAATTGTATATGTAATGATTTAAATTATTTGGGAAATGATAATAAATAATTATAATATATGAAAACAGTCTGAAAATGATTTCCGCAAGCAAAAATATATTTAGTTGCATTGTTGCATTATAATCGCATTCAGCATTAGATTATTCAAAATTTCTAAAAATCTACTAATGTTATAAACAGATTCATAGCCGACATGGTCCGCATATTATTATAATGCCTACTTTAGAAACTTTTTCAAAACCTATTGTACAAATACAGTACGAATAAATTAAATCCTGATTCTGATCTTTTGCTAACAGTGTATCCCTACCTCAGAAACCCATCACTTGACTTTTGTACAACAATAATTTATTTCCTTATTAATTGAGTTTATACACAAACCCAAATCGAATCCTGCTTTCTTTACTCCCAAATCAAGGAGAATAGCAATTTCATCACACCGGAAGTCCATCCCTCCTCAGATTCAATAACTCATCCCGCAAATGGATATCTATCAGTTTTGCAGTACAAGAAGTTATTTATTTCTGGTAACATGTGTGTCTCTACTTTTTCTCCTGTTCTTTCTCTCGGTATTTTCCCTACCCTGATCGTCCTTCTCAAACATGTACGTCGCACTAGCATATAGATCTTGTAAGTAATGCTGATGATGATGACACTCCTTGACTCCCTATTACAACTAATAATACATCTGGATAACACCAAGCAAAAGAAGTCAAGTCAAGTCTTGATACTCACGAGAGGACAACAAGCTTTCCCCGTTTAACTTGTCTCCGTCTCAACTTGAGCCGTTTTCTACGTTGTATTTACAACCTACTAGGCCTACTACAGACAGAAGAACTCCATACGGGTGTTGTATACCATAAAAGAGAGAACGAAGAAGATATAGGAACAAGAAGGCGAGGGGGAAGTAGAAACACATTGAACACTCCATTGTAATTGCACATTGTTCTCTTAGTCAATGCAATGTTCCAAAATACAAGAGAAAGTACAAAAGCTGAGAAAGCACTGCCAATGTAATGCCAAGAGGAAGAAATGAGTTTAGGAACAACATAATATTATCACTGTGTCTCTATACCAAATATATAATCTAAGTCATTCTATATACTATAAGAATACAGATAATAAGTAAATATACCACGAATCTTTGTCTTTTCTTTTTCTATATACATATATAGCTTAGGTATATCATGATATAGTAGGTGAGGGTGTCTGTACATGGTATTACACATATTTTTCATCTGTGGACAACTAGTAGGTTAATATAAGTGCGTATAGTGCGTAAAACCCGGTTTTTGGCATGAAGACATGTACTGTTGGAAAAAATCCCCGACGAAGACACATACACAAAACATACACGTAACGCAAAGCAACGCAAAGGGAAGACAAAAAGTTTCAGAGAGAAAAAACTTAATCATAATTCTGATCACACAGAGGCCGTATCACATTTCGCCCTGTGTTCAGATCCTACTTACATCACATCACATAAAGGACAGGAGTAGAGAGAGTGGTGGAGTGGAGGAGCTACGGAAAACTTAAGCTAACTTACTTGTTAGGTAACCATCCCCTCTTGTTAGTATTTCTTGCTTCTTAGCAGTTCTCAAACTTGGCTTACCTTTTAGCCCTGAAGAAAGCAACCACGATTTTTCCCCATATCTCCGAGGCTTAAGGCACCAAAGCATTTTCCTCTTCCTTTCATCCACAACAGTAACAGCTATCGCTCTTTGTCATCCTAATACCACCAGCAATCATAATTACACAATATCTCACAATTTGAGCAGCTCTGCTTTCAAATACCCTAGCAATTACGATATCTCCTCCATTCATTGATGAATTTCAACATTAAATTTTTGTACAACACAATTTGTACATTTTATGTGTCTCAAGTTTTTTGTTTTTCTCGAAAGATTTATTCTTACTACAGAACTTTTAGATCAATGTTCTGTAATTCTGTGACGAATAATGTATAATGACTAGGTGCAATCTTACCATTTGAATAATAGGTACTTCTATCTGTAAAAGAATTTTAAAGTTAATCGTGTATAAGCGATAGGTTTGTCTAGAGGAACAATGCCAAAATTCGTTGAAGATTTGAGGAAAGACTCAGTTTGGATAAAGTATTGATAAAGAAAATATTTGTTCCAATACAAACAGAAGCTCCATGTATATATTAAATTGCCATTTATTTTCAAAGCATTAGAAATAAATAGAACATTTCTTTAATGCGGTTAGATTATAAATAAGAATTTCGTGTTCATTGCTGTATCAAGTTGACATACCTTGAATAAATGTAAGTCTGTTATTACTTACTACTACATGTTTTACAGAGTTATAATCAAATCTAGTTCATCTGATACAGTACTTCGCATTATATATGCAGATGATGGTGTTTAAAATTATAAGAGAACTTTTGTGAAGTAATATGTATCATCCATTGATGAATTTCAACATTAAAATCACCATTTGTTGCACACATTTTGTGTCTTAAGTTTTTTATATTGCTACTTCAGATTTTTTTGTAAATAATATTATTAGGTAGAAATAAGATCTCCCGTTCCGTATGCAATAGTCTTACTAAATACAAAATTTTAATACATATTTAACTCTGGTTGGCTCTACGGTGGTAAACATGCATGTGAAGATGTAAATTGGAAATAAAGACTACATTTTGTGAAGTAACGTGTATTATCCATTTCCATTGATGAATTTAAAAACATTAAAATTTGTTGCCATTTTGTGTCTCAAACTTTTTATTTTGCTACATGAGATTTCTTTCTGCTATAGTAATATCAGGTAGTTCATGGAATATTTATTTCCGTAAATAGTAAATGCGTAGAAATTCTCAGTAAATGCAAACTTTTAACATAGATTTAATGAAAGCTGATAAAAATTCTACTTCATTCATAATATGTACAGATGCTACAATAATGCTTGAAATTATAAGAGTATAAGTTTTGTGAAGCAATGTTGAGTGTACACGTCCACTAAATGTATGTGGTGGTAATACAATACATGTAGTAGTGGTGGATGAGAGATGAACATGAATTTTGTATTATTGAAAGCATCTTGTAAGTATTACTTCTGTGACTCTCACTCAGCTGTGGTCTCCCCTCATCCTCGTCGATGCAGTAGCGACTCTCGGGTTGTGTTTTGTCTTTCTTCAGGAGAATTTTCCATTAAAAGCCCTAATTTTACAGAAAGACAAGGAGGATGGTGGCAAAGGCAAGTCTGTGTCGCTGGGAGAGTGTCGCAGCGTGTCTTGTTCCCCGACGACAACTGACTTCAAATTGAGGAATTAAATCCAACCAGTTTGACAATATTAGCATTCGATATGCAAAGCCACACTTTGCATCCACCCGCCAGCCAAACATTCTCCAGACTCCTTTTCTCTCCTATAAAATCTGCTAATACGTTCCCTCTTACCATTCTCATCTTATTCTTCTTCTTTCTTATACACTCATCCGCCCACTCTCAGACTCTCTCAGAGAAAACACAAGACACTTTCTCTCTCATAGACGTACATTATTACTAAATACATAGTTTACCCGCTGTATGGGAAAACCAAAGCATCCTGTCACTTTTTACCCATTCAACCTTAGGGAGACATTCATAGAACCAAGTTACACAAAGTACCCACTTGTGTGTATACATATTATGTATATACACAAAGAAAACATTTTAAAACACAAATACATAGCTATACACATATATAAGGTATAGCATTTCTATTTGGTCATACACAGATATATAGAAAGATATAAGTTATATAGATATATCAGGCATATGGGATTTCTGGGGCATTTTCTTGTAAGGTATCCAAAATGCAGCAATTGAATGATAAAGTTGAAACGAAGATGAGAATGCTTATTTTAGTAGTGTGCTCTGATAGCAGTTTGTATTCAGTCTTGTTTGTCATTTGTCTTTTATTGAAGATTTGGCCAACCCTTCTGTTGCAATAATATTACGTTTTATTCCTTCCGTCGAAGTGGATTTCAACCCCTTGCGGAATATTGCCAATCTTCCCTCGCCCAGCAACACCACACACACCGTTCTCTTTGCAATACACAAACGAACAGTCCTTATTTCCTTCCTGTTTCAAACTCTACTGCTAATCTCGAGAGTGTAATGCAATAATAAATTCACAGTGGGTACTAGTGTACTCTTACCCTACAGCTATGTGGGACTAATATGGTATAATTCTTAAAAAGGTATATTTGTAAAGTGTAATCTGGTATGTGTATAAATAAATACATGGAGGAACGTATATATAGGAAACGCGTAGTAAAGACAGATAATTCAGAGAGAGCTCTAATTTACTCGTTTCCTTAATTTGTTTGAATCATTGCATGTGTGGGCTTAAATTAAAATCGATATTTTGGCAATTACGCTGTTACGACCGAACGACAGAGTTAAACGGAAGTGCCAAGATTACAGCCAAATTGAAATGACCCTTTTGCATGACAATATTATTTCTCTGTATTTGAGTGCATGTTAGCTTTGTACTATGTGTATTAAACACTTTAAAAATATTGCAACAAATGCTCCATGTATGTATTTGTAGTAAATATAAAAGGGTTTATAAGAAAAGGTTAAAAGCACAATCTCACCTTTATCCTAAATGAATTAAGCCCCGCCTGCTTAGATTCTTTGGTTAAACAGTTGTACTCCAAAACTCCAATTAAATAAATATCAAGAAATCTCTAATAAATTTTTATTGTGTAGATAAGTATTAATGATGTATAGGTACATTGCATAAATCAGAATTCTAGTGAAAGCACACTCGTAAAAGATTTCCTTTGAAGTTTCAATTAGTTTTAACTTTTACAAATTAATTTTTTGTACTAATTATTTAGTTACAATGAACAACCAGAAGATCATCTGAGTGTAATTATTATCTGAAAATAATAATTGTATTTATAACATTAGGTTTTTGATTGCTGCGCTCAGGCAATTTTCTATTCCTAAAAACGTTATTGCAAAAGTTTTCTTAATGTATGTACCGTTATTTAAGTAGGTACATATTAGAAAGAACCTGTAGAAAGATATTCATAGAGCAATTTGATAATGCAATGTTTACAGTAAAATATTCTTTCATATTTTTCTTACATTATGCATTATGTTGCTTATGAACACAGAGGCCTTGTATAAATGTATGACGGACCATTTCAGTTTTAGTTACATTGAAGACTGACTGACGCAACGAAGCTTGAGGATAAAAGTAAATACATAATTCTCACAAGTAGCGTTCAAACAATTTCAGGCCAAGAAAAGAAAAAAGAAAGGATTTCTTAAAGGTAAGTAAAAGGAGACGAGAGAGAGAAGAAACATGAGTAAATATTTGCACTCCTCTCTCCTTTTCTCTTTTTACGTTATTTCACCTTAGAATACTTTCCTTGCTCCACACACACTCATACTACCCTTCTTGTATTTATAATAAAACACACAGTGCAATTTCTGAGTTTACTATAATAATATATTATAGTACAGTTGTCTATGTATGGTATATAGTTTTTATATACACACAGATGGCTTTTATACTTATAATAGTAGAAAACTTCTGTAAAATGTGTATTTATGGTACACACATTAGTAAAAGGTGGCCTGATGGTTCTACTGTGTGTGTTCTTTGTAGAAAGTCCACTTTCTCGTCAAATAAGTAAGAAACACTAGAGAGTTGAGGAAGATTGCTCAAGTAAAGTGTAGTACACACAGAAAATATATTATGAAGTATCATTTAATTTCATTTCGTCCGTTCATATTATAGAAACACTGTCAAAACTTGATATTATTTTCCCATGATATTAGTGCTTAAGTCATTCTAAGCAAAAATGAATAACTTTACACACAGTAGAAACAGCAAAGGAAACTCTTTTAGTAATGTCAACCCAGTAACGACCGGTTTAAGTTTGTACAAAGTATAAACTACTCAAAAGAGTTTACATAGCTTTTCAGCTCAAGTATATAATATCTAAAATCTACACAGTCTAAAAGATACTAAGATAGTCCAAATCCTATATTGCACTTAATTCATGTTTTCCTAAACTTCCCAAAGCTTGTTAATGCTGTGTAAAGAGATCTTTAAGCTAAAAAGAAAAATATTCTTCCCACATACAATTTTCATTCTTTACATTAAAGGTGTATCAGTAGTAAACGAGATATTGCTATACTACTGCATACTAAACGTTATACCTATACCTATATATATAGAGTTGCTAATAAATAATTTCATAATGATTACATCACAAGAAGGAAAGAAAATAATCTTTTGGTGGATTTAGTAATGTACTGTATAAATGATTTGCTCCTATACAAGTCTGGTTGTGTAGAATTAGGGAACATATAGAAGAAATGTGAGATTCTACCAAACATCTGTTAGGAGAACGTATGTAGTGCAATTATAAATTAGAAAGAACATAAATACGACTTATTATAGACTGGAAAGACGAGGAAACTAATAAATTGGGTTTCCGAATCACATTATAACATTCTGCAGACAGTTCCTCAAGACAGCATTTCAAACTGTGGAAAAACTTAATTACTTTTATGATTTACAGTTTCCAACAGGACTTTTTTCATTCTGTGTATTATATTATTACTCTTCCACTGTGTGTGTGTGTTATGTACACAGTAGAATCTTAATTCACATTCTACATCTACGATTTCTCTTACCCTTGGAAAACTACTCTGCTTTCTGCTATTAAATTTTATACGGTTTTTTGTGAGGAACTCAACTCGTTGTTTTTTGTCTTATACTACTACTTGTGCAGTAAAAGTCTTAATATTAAGTTTATCCCGAAGTAAGTAAATACATTCTACTAGTAAGCCCATACAATAGACTTGACTGAGAGAGAGTTTCCTGAACGCACAATAAATGATTGCAGGATGATAAGTATGAAAGACGGATTATAGACGACAAGACACAAGATTGAGTAGGTGGTTCACCAAGTTCAACTCGTTCAATTCAAGATGAGTTTTTCATGCAGGGAGAGAGAGAGGAAGTTGAATCGTGTTGTTGCTCAAAGATACTCACAGTCTTTTCTTTTTACACGTTTCCTTTAAACCATACC
>JABASD010004475.1:0-15403 GCA_019776165.1 Pogonognathellus flavescens
CAACGGAGACAATGTCTTCTTATCACTATCTCTTCCATTCACATTCAAGCAGTCAGACAGAACCATGGCTTCTCAACTGACTTATAACTCGGATTCGGATTGTGAAAACGAATTTGAATCTGTATCCGACGAATTCAGTGACTCAAATAAAGAGGGAAAGAGTTGGTCAATTGTGCGTGTGAATTTGACAGTTTGCTTGAAGCGAAGGAATTAATTGTCCAGCATTGGGTAAGAAATAAAACCTACACATCCAAAAGTGCCAAAGTGGAATATTATTATTGCAAACAGGGCTACAAAAAATGTCCTGCCAAAATGAAATTAGAATTTGACTTAAGTGAAAAATGTAAGTTGTGGTTTAATGACCAAGAACACATACATACAAGCAAAAAACTGTCGGAAGCTACAAAAAGTGACATAATTGAACTTTTCAACTGTGGATTCAAAAAACCGAATCAAATCTTACGAAGTTTGACTGAGAACAATAAAACTGTTCCGGAAAAGCGTGTACTAGTTAATTTCTTGGCATATTACAAAAAGATTAACTGTGTCCGAGTAGTCTATCTGAGCGATTTAAATAATTTTTGTGTTGCAAATGAAAATGTTCCTGAAAGTAATGACACAGCTTTTGTAGTAAAATACGAAATTATTGACGATGGACCTTCGTTTCGTATATTCATGTCAACCAAACGGCTATTGCAAATAGCTACGTACAGAGACAATATTGTGACAGATGCCACTTATAAGTTGAATTATAACGGATTTCCTGTGTTTTTATTTGGTATTACGGATAAAGCAAAAAAGTTCCACCCTACTGGAATAATGTTAGCAAGTGGTAAAACAACTGAAGACTACGCTTTCGGATTTTCTGCACTAAAAGAAGGTGTAAGTGGGATCTTTGGAATTATATTACAACCCAATGTTTTAATTTCGGACTCCGCAGATGCCATCGAAAACGGTTTTAAGAAAGTGTTTGACAACGAATTTGCCAGAGTCAACTGTTGGGCCCATGTATATAGAGCATATGCAAAAAAACTTTCCTCCATAAGTGACAAAAACCTAGAAAATGAAATAAATGAAGATATCTATAAACTACAGCTGTGCAATACTACTACTATCTTTCAGCGGGCTTCCCAGCTTTGGATAGAAAAGTGGACAAAATCAAAAAATCAAAAAGTAATAGATTTTGTGACGTACTTTACGAACAATTGGATTACAATTAATTCGGGATGGTACGAAGGAATTGCACCTGGACACCCATCGACCAACAATGCAACTGAATCTTCCAATAAACTTTTAAAAGACGAGTTTACTATGAGATGCAGGCTACCTTTAGGTGAGTGAGCATAAAAAGCATATAAATTTATTTGATTGATTTGGTTTGCTTACTTATTTTTGTCTTATATTATAGGAGAGTTTATGAACTGCATGCAAAAAATTTTGCAAACCTGGTCATGCGATAGAGATCCTGACTCCGTCAACTACATGTTAAAAAAGTTCAACCAGTTATGTCCTCTACATCTACCGTTACAAACCAGTGCTTATCAATGGGTCCACTCTAAACCGCACATACTAATTGGAGATCAAGATGGGTCTATGACAACATATTATTTTGCTGCCAAAGATTGCCGTAAAGTGACTCTCACCCGAGTGAAGCAACTTTCCGCCCAGGGTCGACATACAAAATGGAAGACATTCGATGATTTTCTGTTTAGTGAATTCACAGTTTGGAAGTTGATCTTCATTGCAGATGATTGGCAGAAATCCTATTGTTCGTGTCCCTCCTTTCAAAAGGATTATGTCTGCAAGCACATGTTAGGAGTAGCTGCAATGCAAAAGAAGTGGCATTTCCTACCTGCAGCGAAAAACATTCCCCTTGGACAAAAGAGAAAGCGTGGTCGACCAAAGGGAGCAACAAAGGCTTTACTGAAATAGACGTTTAATTCTTGTTGTACATTTATTGACATTACCGATTTTGATGACTGTTTGTTGCTTTTTAATGATGATTGTTTACTGTGTCATGATGACTTTTTACATTTTACATGATTACCGTTTAATTTTTCAATGCTGATTTTTTCCATTTTTTTGTTGATAAAATGCTTTCGGAGAAAACCCATTGTTTTGGTGCTAAATTCTTTTATCGTGATGATGCATTAATTCACACCCTTTCTATATTGGTAAAATATTTTGTTGATTTACTTGTTACATTATCCAACTATGCCATAGCGATGAGCTATTATTTAATCTGCTTTTTTAAACATAGGTAAAGGAAATATTTACAAACCTTTCCAATATTTTCTCATAATTTGAAAATTACTGAAAATTATATCATTATAGGAATTATGCGTCTAATTCTAATAATCTGCAGAGACACAGAGTAGTACTGTATGATAATCTTATGTGGTATAGTATGGATGTGGTTCACTTTTTACATAGTTTCATTTTGTAATTTGGCTGTGTAATGCCACAGGCATGACGTTATTGACGAGGCGTGAATACCATGAATATCATATCCACTTTGTAGTACCACATATGCATTTGAAGCTTACACACACTCCATCCAAAGGTACCGTACTGCCGGTTTTAGAAACCGGGGCTTCTAATATGTCAAATCCATAATTGGGGGGGGGGGGGGAGGGGGGGGGGGGGCTATTATTAGAGAATAGAGGGAGGCTTTTATTTGTGAGTCTCGTAAAATTACGATGAAAAATGTTGAATTATATACAAAATGTATTTCGATATAAAATGTCAAAAAATATTTGGTTTTTCAATGGAATTTTTTGATTTAAACTGTCAAAATTTTCTAAAATCTGTGAAATTTTGTGCATCAAGCTTTAAATGTCTAAATGTTTCCTATTTGTATTATTACAATATCGAGTTTATTCTAAAACTGCAATAAATACGCTTCTCTATATCATACAAGGGATACTTTTCAACAGTCAATGCTAATTATTATTCTTATCCATTCTAAATGTGACACAGGTCCAGCCGCCAACCCATGCAGAATTTGCTTCTTACTCCAACGGTTCTGATATTCAGCTTTTGGGGGGCTTCTAATTGTGGTAGGCTACTAATCTTCCAAATTGCCTTTGAGGGGAGGCTAATGTAGAGGGAGGCTAGCAATTGAAGGGGAGGCTTCTACTACAGACAATACGGTAATTACAATTACCCTGCTTCATATGAAATTGTCCTTCTACAGTTCACAAATAAACTATGCAAATAATTACTACCTCAAACGAAATTACAGTACACACAAACCTAACTTGTTTGGGGAATTACTTTAGTTCACAGTTCCACACCACATGCATTTATGCAGGGACTTACTTATTCATAGAGCTTTAAAAATTTCTGAGCAAGTACTTAATTTAAAATTGAAGGTTTGCGAAATCTTCAAAGTTTCCTACACTTTCCAAGATGAACGGTTCAAATTAAGTCTGAGTTTCAAAACTATATATACTTATAACCCTTATAATCATATAATACTTCACAGCTTACAAGGATAGTGTAAAATACTATGTACCTACTTCTGTGTATATAAATGTACTCTACCGTACTATGAACAACGGGTGTACATTTGGAGCTATCTATTTATCGTTGTTGTGTTAATATCCGTTTTGACACAACATCACTAAAAATACTAAAATCAAAAAAGATTCAGATTTGTAAGATTTAAAAATTTATAATTTATTTATTGCCCTAGGTAGAAATCTCAACTACCTCGTGAATTTGATTTTGTCTCTTATATATCTGTACATGTCATGTTCCAATACACATACATAAAAGGTAGTCAAGGCAAGACAGGGAATTGTTGGACACTGATGCAAATGATACGTGGTAGGTGGTGAATCTCACAGATACATACATAAACGGACGCATAATCCATTCCAATAAAGGAGCTTCACCGCTATTGAAGCAGATAATAATTATATATTACACTTTAATTAATGTTGACCAGGAGTCAAATGTAAACAAGATATTTGGTGCATAGAGTTAAACTAGAAAAGATGGCCAAAGGCAATGCTTTCTCCCACTTACTTTTCAATGAAATTCGTTCGCAGTATCAGTTACAGTTATACCTATCTTATAAGTCCGCATGCATAATATAATTATTACTACAGCATAGTGTTGTGTGTACAAGCACTGGTATTAATTACAATGTAACGTCATTCTGATGGATTATAAACCAATCTCTAATAATTGATTTGATCTCATGTCTCATGCCTTGAAAACTGACAAGGAAAGCCATCCGCTTCCGATGGCATTTTCAGCCAGGTATACCTAATACCAAAAAGTATTACAATACCCCTGCTAGTATATTTGTAGCTGTGGGGTATAATCGAAAGTTTCAATTCACTTTTAAATTCATATTAGATAAATTATATGGATGTGCTTGTGAAATGCATAATTAAAATAATGGCTCGCAGGACAGATTTTATGAATAATACATACCTACGCAATTAATTCAGTAATATTAAAGTGGTTTTGCACAAAAGCGTCTATATTTCATGCGGGGATGGGATACTCATACTATAAATGATGAGACATATTTTTTATTAATTTGTTGGTACCCATAATTGACTAGAATCTTGGCTTGGCACTTAGTGTCAAGTCAAAGTCATTAGTAGAATATTCTTAAGAGATAGTATAGGCTACGCATTTTTTAACAGACAGTATGGCATAGTCCCGGGGAAGAACAGGCAACCGCGATATAAATATTTGTAACTAAGCAAAAATAACGACAATTGTACACTTAATTTACATGTTAATCTTTTATAGCAACGAAAAAAACGTTCATTTTTCGGTTGCCTGTTCTTCCCCGGAACTATAATATGTATTTGTCAAGGACATAGATTTGATTTTTTGTTGGGTTTTCAGAGACCTCAGTTGATATTAATACGGAAAAAGATGCTTTCAAAAAGCAAAAATTGTTTCAAAACTATAAAGGTTGAAGAAATAATTCCAAGTTATTAAAGATAATGAAAAATTTCCCTCAACCTTCTCGTATGTGACACCGAGTACCTCTTTCGTTTTCGAAAAACAGTTAGTGGTCAGAGAGGGTGAGAAACAAAGTTTGAAATAAGAATGTGTTTCAGGCCTCTAAAAAAGAGCTCCGAAATTAGCCGACCACTGCACTGCCCAGGCACGCCAGGGTGAAAGTTGAATTAAAGTGGAGGAGAAGGTAAAGTATAAACCATTGCATTGCATTTCGTGTTCTCTCCCGACGCGCCGAAACCTAAACTTGCCGGAATAAGAAGAGACTCACAAAATTATCATTTTACGCCATCAACAATGCTTCCCTTCAGTATTCTTTTAATTTCAGTTGACAAAACCTATCTTTAAATAATAATAACATTTAACGGTGGTTGCAAGTGTTAAATTTTATTTTAGTAATTATCGGGAGGGTATTAAAGCTGAACAATAATCGTTTGTGCCTCTCAATGTTTGTTTTGCTGTAAAGTTCAATCCCTCATAACATAAACAAGCACACTACAACGTAATAGTAATAAAGGACATTAATACACTGACACAGATAAAAGACAATAAGCAATTAAATTAACAATCTATAGATTGTTAATTAAACCTATTAAAACACAATGATGTTTCAAAGCGGAACGGGGACATTGGAAATTCCTCTGCGGGATACCAATGACGAGGAAGTAAGAATTTGTTTTAATTCAAACATGTTTTCAACTTTCAAGCATTCTGACTTTGTGAGTGTGTTGCATTAAATATTATTGTTGATACTGATTGTGTGTGCATTTCTATTAATTTATAGGTGATCGAAATTAATGTGGACCAACTTCCAGATCAAGCTGAATTGACCAATATCCTAAGATCCGAAAATGCTTGCCTTAACATTTGGTTTAACGTTGCTGTGAGTTTGTCACTGTAATTATTACAAATGTGTTGTTTGGAGATTGTTTGATGTTTAATTTTGTTTAATTTTGTGTTTTAATTTTGTTTCGGTTTTTGTGATTGTTTTAGCTGGAGTATTACAGACAAGGGAGAGATGAAGAATTTCTCAAGGTGGTTGAAGCGGCTCGTAAAGAAGCGAATCAAAATTATAAAGACAGCGAGAAAGATCATATGAAAATCCTGGACAGTATGGCAGCTTTTTATGTCAAACGAGCTAATAAAGAAAGAACCAAGGAGAAAAAGAAGGAGCTATTTAACAAAGCGACGGTTTTGTATACTACTGCCGACAAAATTATTATGTACGACCAAAACCATCTTCTGGGTCGAGCTTTCTTCTGCTTATTGGAAGGGGATAAAATGGAGCAGGCAGATGCTCAATTTAATTTCGTATTGGGTCAGTCTCCATCGTGTATTCCTGCACTACTCGGGAAAGCCTGTATAGCATTTAATAAAAAGGTAACTAATTTTTAATGTAATGTTTAATGTTTGTAAAATATTTTGTCTTTCAAAAAAACATCATTTTGATCGTTAGGTTTATAGGGCAATTGTTTTAAAACTGAAAATGTCAATTAGCATGTTTCATTAGACGTTAACAGGTCATTAGATTCAGTTTTGTGTCATAAGCTAATGTGTTAAAGTGGATTTTATTTTATGTACATTGATAAAAATGTGTGGAGTCAGGAAACATTTAATTTAAATGAAAAAATCAAATTAAATGCCAAAATCAATTTTTGATAATTGTGATTGTTTATTAAAGGATTACCGTGGTGCTTTGGCATTTTACAAGAAAGCCCTGCGAACAAATCCCACTTGTCCGGCTGATGTTCGAGTTGGAATTGGACATTGCTACATGAAATTGGGCAATAAAGAGAAGGCTGAACTTGCTTATGAACGAGCAATCGAGTTGAATCCAACTTGTACCGGTGCCTTGGTTGGGATGGCTGTTCATCATATGAATGTCAGAGGGAAAGAAACAATCCGAATCGGAGTACAACTGTTGTCACGAGCGTACAGCGTTGATCCAACAAATCCTATGGTTTTGAATCATTTAGCCGATCATTTTTTCTTCAAAAAAGATTTACAAAAAGTACAACATCTCGCTTTGCATGCCTTTCATAACACTGAAAATGAAGCAATGCGTTCTGAAAGCTGTTATCAGTTGGCGAGATCATTTCACATACAAGTAAGCTAAAATGTCAAATAAACAGTACCTAAAATTTATGAATTTCTTCTAAATTATTTATGACGATATTGATACTTGTGGTTTTTGTTACTTTTAGGGGGACTATGATCAAGCATTTCAATACTATTAT
This sequence comes from Pogonognathellus flavescens, assembly GCA_019776165.1. Classification (NCBI taxonomy): domain Eukaryota; kingdom Metazoa; phylum Arthropoda; class Collembola; order Entomobryomorpha; family Tomoceridae; genus Pogonognathellus; species Pogonognathellus flavescens. The sequence goes on from JABASD010004475.1 coordinate 7,227, forward strand.
CAGTCAACACAATTTGCTTCGCCGAATTTCGTTTTACCTAACTTTGGCTTGGGACAAATGTATATTTACCGCGGAGATAAAGAAAACGTAATATAAATAAGTCAATTTGTATAGAGTGTGTTTTATTATTTAAATAGTAATAATCATTATTCCTTCCATTGATTCTGATTTCAGGCCGCACAGTGCTTTGAAAAGGTACTTAAAGTTGAACCAGAAAATTATGAAACAATGAAAATTCTAGGATCATTATACGCTACTTCAAATAGTCAATCTAAAAGAGATGTTGCAAAAGATTACCTAAAGAAAGTTACATCTCGAGAGCCGGACGATGTTGAAGCTTGGATTGAACTTGCTCAGATTCTTGAGCAATCTGATCTTCAAGACAGTTTAAAAAGCTACATGACAGCTGTTCGCTTATTTAACGACAAAGTTAATGTGCCTGTTCCTCCAGAAATTTGTAATAACCTAGGTTCGCTTCATTACAGGTTAGAAAATTATTTTATTTTCACATGCTTGACAATTGAGATTGTCAAGTTGATAAGTTTTTAATAGTGATGGAAGTTCAATTCAATTCACCGATGAGTCAAGAGTAAATCATAATTCTCATTTTAGCATTGTATGCTATTTTTTACATTTGTAATTTTCGTTCCACTGGGATCATATTAAAATTCAGGATAAAATTTGTGTTCATATCGTAATAATTGTGTTTCGGGGTTTTTTAACTTTGAATTTCTTTACAATATTTCCAGGTTAGGAAATTACGATGATGCGTTTCAATACTTCAAAGATTCTCTACAACGGGCTAAGGCTGAGGCCGAAAGAAGTGACTCTCATTATTACAACTCCATTTCTGTGACTGCATCGTACAATTTAGCTAGGTTGAACGAAGCAACTTGTAATTATGGAGAAGCTGAGAAATTGTACAAAGACATTCTGAAAGAGCATCCTAATTATGTGGACTGTAAGTTACTATGCATAATATGTTACAATCTCAAATTGAGTCCACTTGACTTGCTCTGTCCTATTAGTTAAACAACAAAATTTTTGATTATTTATGGCAATGAGAGCAATTGTCCATTCTTTTGTGAACAACGTATAATGTACGTCGATTAATATATGATATGTAACTACCTAATCCAGGTTATCTTCGACTGGGATGCATGGCACGTGACAAAGGACAAATCTACGAAGCCTCAGATTGGTTTAAAGATGCCTTACAATTAAGTAATGAACATCCTGATGCATGGACTTTAATTGGAAACCTTCATTTAAGCAAAATGGAGTGGGGTCCTGGTCAAAAGAAATTTGAAAGAATCTTAAAGGTATGGTTTAAAAGAATATTTTCCTTCATCTTCAGTCCAGGTTAAAATGCTAATGTCATTAATGTTTACCCTGGATAATCTAGAATGCCTCTTCGCAAAAGGATCCGTATTCTTTAGTGGCATTGGGAAATGTTTGGCTTCAAACTTTGTATGTCCCTACTCGAGAAAAGGATAAGGAAAAACGTCATCAGGACAGAGCCATTGCCATTTATAAGGAAGTATGTTGTAACTAATGAAATATGAGGAAATAATACTTTGTCTGATTACTCTATCACTTATTAATTTATTACTATTACGGATTATTTTCTGGTTCCATACTGATAGATTTTTTATCATAGGTATTGAAATATGATCAAAAGAATATATGGGCTGCAAATGGTATTGGTGCAATATTAGCTCACAAAGGATGCATTAATGAAGCCAGAGACATATTTGCACAAGTTCGAGAGGCAACTGCTGATTTCAGCGATGTATGGCTTAACATTGCCCATATATATGTTGATCAAAAACAGTATGTCAGCGCAGTTCAAATGGTGAGTCAATCATAATTTAAATTCAATCATAAATATTTTTATTATAACTTTGACAAGATGAACTCACAATATCTATTTATTTATACAGTATGAAAACTGTGCCAAGAAGTTTTACAAGTTTCATCACATCGAAATATTACAATATCTCGCTCGAGCTTATTTCAAAAGTGGAAAACTTAGAGAAGCTAAAATGTCTTTGTTAAGGGTAAGAATTTATTGTAACACAAGCAATATTACACAAACTAAAATATTTAATTGACAATGTTAAATCCATGTACCTTTTTTATTTACAGGCAAGAAGAGTTGCACCTACTGATACATTGATATTGTACAATCTAGCTCTTATTCTTCAGAAATTAGCTACACAAATTTTACGCGATGAAAAGTCGAATCTTACATTGGTATTAGCTGCAGTTAATGAATTAGGATTAGCTCACAAATACTTTCAATACCTTTCAATGAATGGTGATCGAACGAGGTATGACTTGGGTCAAGCTGCAGCGGAAGCTCAGCAATGTCAAGATTTACTTTCTCAAGCACAGTATCATGTGGCTAGAGCAAGAAAACTCGACGAAGAAGAAAAGTTACTGAGAAAGAAGCAGGAGGAAGAGCGAGAGGCATTTAGGGCAAGACAAATGGAGGAAATGGTAAGACAACTTTCAGTCGATTCGATAATATGTTTTGAACCTATTGTAATTTTATGTTTGAATGACAGGAACGTATTGAAGAGCGAAAGAAGGTGATGATGGATGAAATGCTTCGCAGACGAGAAGAATTCAAAGAGAAAACAAAGAATGCGCTTATGTTTCTCGAGCCTCCTCCAGAAGCCAAGGGTTCTGGGAAAAAGAGAGGTAGAAGGAGGGATGAAGACGGTTTCATTTCTGATGGTTCTGCTGGTGGTGAATCTGGAGATGAAAACACTGAACCTAGACAAAAACGACCAAAAGGTACTGGCGAGAAAGGAGAGCGCAAAAGAGGACGAAGTAGTAGAGGGGAAGGAAAAAGCAAAGGAAAAGCAAAGCTCAAGAAAAATGTTGAAGATGGTCTTACAGCCAAACAGCGTAGTAAAATTGTGTCAAAAGCAACAATCTCATCATCAGAAGACTCTGATTCAGATAGAGGGAAAAAATACAGTGATGCGTAAGTGAACAATAATCAATCTAAATACATTGGTAATGCATAAAATATTTGCAATCATTTTTATTTTGTGAATTTCTGACTGACTGTTAAATTGTGTTGATGTAACTTATAACAGAGACAGCGATGATGAGAGAGGTAAAAAGCGAATTATATCGTCGGATGAATCTGATGGTGGGGATCGTGAAGGTAGAAGAAAAGCTCAAATTAGAGACGACTCTGGTTCAAGGTCGCGCTCGCGTTCCGGTTCCAAATCTCGATCAAATTCACCAAGATCAAATGCTAGCAAATCTCCCAGAAGCAATTCACCGAATTCTGGCAGAAGCAAATCTAGAAGCAAATCCAGAAGTAAATCTAGAAGTAAATCCAGAAGCAAATCCAGAAGTAAATCCAGAAGCAAGTCCAGAAGTAAATCCAGAAGCCAATCCCGAAGCAAATCAAGAAGCCAATCCCGAAGCAAATCAAGAAGCAAATCCAGAAGCAAATCAAGGAGCAAATCCAGAAGCAAATCTAGAAGTAAATCTAGAAGCAAATCAAGAAGCAAATCCAGAAGTAGATCAAGGAGCAGATCAAGGAGCAGTTCAAGCAGATCTGCTCATTCAAACCGATCTTCTCGTTCTCGTTCCAAGTCGAAGTCTAGGTAATTATTTTTATATTTATGAACAATAAACATTCATGCCATCATCATTTTTAACCGCTCTTGGACAACAAATCTGTTATCATCTGCCAAATGATGACAAAATAAACAATTAATCGAGTTGTTCTATTTAATATAAAATAATATATATTCAATAAACTGAAACAAAACAGAAAGTTCATGCAATCTATACACTCAATAATACTGTAAATAGTACTCTGCTTCGAAACTCTGCTCTACTGGAATTTTAAATGTTTAAATTTTAAAACGAGACTATTAAAAATCTTGTGGCAGGCCATTTTAAAAGTGATGATGTCATTAAATTATTTTTCCTTACTACGAATTTTTTATATTATCTTTACTGTGTCATTAATTCAAAATCATTTAAACGAATAATTTATTGTATTTAAAGGTCTAAGTCTAGGTCCAAGTCCAGATCGCCTTCTCGATCCAGATCCAGGTCAAGATCCAGTTCAAGATCTCGCTCTGCCTCTCCTTCTGGTTCCGTTTCAGGCTCTGAATCAAGAGTTTCAACGGTGGTTGAAAATGATTAATTTTAGTTATCGTTTCATCAAGTTTGAGTTGATTATTGTAAGTTAAGACGAAAAATACAGAATATAAATGGTTTTAACGACAAGTGTTAATTAGACAATATTAGTCAACTATGTCAATTTTTCATGAGAATTAGGAAATTACACATCTGACAGTTGTGCTGTTTGCTGATAAAGCTCCTGGCACCTCTGACATTATAAATTATTCGTTGTCAATATCGGCTTAAATTATGTCTAGAGTATAGAGCCTATGTACATCTATACGTGTGGTGGATTTATATCTTCGTATGAATTGCCATACCTATAGCTATACCATAAAAATGGAAAATTCCATTTGTAATTATTTGTTACTAATTACTTACAATTTACAAATACAATTAAACATTTAACCAATTAGAAATAAACCAATAATTATTGAAATATTTCAGCCTCTCTTTATCCATGTCATGGTTGTCTCATAGTCTCGCATTTTAATTTTCTACAAGTACCAACATTTGTATAAATGATATTGCATTGGGCTACAGGGCTACACAACAAGAAAAATAATATCACGATCAGAACCTCCAACGAATATTTTATAGCCATCTCAATTAAAAAAGTGACGAAAAATAAAATCTTTAACCCTAAATAACCTGGTACATAGTTCTCTAGCTCAAAATTTTCTATCTTGACCCGTCCTAGTAGTACTACTACTAATCAAGTTCGCCCTGCCGGGTAACATAGGTCACCTCACGTACAATTTCCCTACCCAAACTAAGTCCCGGATCATGTACTAAAATACAATGTACCCACAACATAAAATTGTGTAGAAAGTCCTACGGTTCCTATAATTAGAATCCGGCAAAATCATCAGTATATGTACATCACATTATGTTAAAAAAGCGAACAAAATATTTGTTTTTAATATTTTAAAATATAACGCCTCAGAATGAGCAAATAAAATATGCGTTAAAAGGGTTGCAGCCAGGTATTATATTTCGTCAATATTACGCAGTTATATAAACTAACAATGGCGTATTACATAAAATTACGAATTCAGATTGTTCATGATTTATTGTGCTTCTGGGCTTTGAGTCCAGAATTTTTGTACTAAATTAAGATTAAATCCCCACTACAACACATTAAAGTACATTAAATGGAACACAATCAATATCAGTCAGGGATGACCATCAAGCCAGATGAATGATTTCACCATTTACGGGACAATTTCAAAAAATCGGTAAAAATGTGTAAAAACACCATGAAATAGGCCACAATAATATGTCAAAAATACCATGAAATGGGCCAAAATATGTAAAAATAGCCAAAAAATATTTATTTGTGAAAAAAGCTGAAATATGTAAAAAACATATACTATGAAGAAATCCCCCAAATATGTACAAACTTTTTGTCTTGTGACTTGTGGCTCTCATTCATGTCTATATTGTATGGGCTCAAACAAATAAATGCCAAGTTTGGGCTTTGTTGGTCAACACTATATGAATATAGAAAAACCTATTTTGCCGGAGCTTACTTATAACCAATGCATTTGATTCCATCCGTCTCGTCGGATGCGGATGGTATGATGGCGCGGCGCACGTTTCCATTTATTTCCTTGCATGATTCATCTTTAGTCATTTCCTTTAATCGTCGATTCCTGCTACAACCTACAACACGTAGTCCGAACTATTTTAGATATCAGCAGAGAACACACAATGTGTTAAGAGACGAAAAGGTAAGCGCTTGTTGGCCCTTGGCATTGGCAGTTCCTCTTTATGTGAATGCTTATTCTATAATCTCTGTCAGCCACAAGTTTTCCAATGCATAACTACGCTGCTTCCGCTGCTATTAGGAAATAAAATGCATAAACCTAGTTTAGTGAAGACGAAAATAACACATGCTCCGTTGTAAGTACACTACATATGATAAACCCCTTTTGACAAATGATATGTGGTAGCCGTGGTTCAAAACCCAAAAATATTGTGCCTTTATTCCAGCAGTAAAACAGGCATTTAGTGACTCTAGTGCAAAAACCAAAAATAGTGTACCCTTCATTCCAATGCCATTATATTATTGTAAATAGACAAATTCGTTTGTTTGGGGGCATATTGTGATAAAATGAAACAAATTCGATTATTTTGCATAAAGTGGTAAAATGTGAATGTGTAATGTGTAGAATATGACAAATTTTACTATTTTTTGCAAAGTAAATATATAAAAGAATTACATTATAGTAAAATTATGACATAATTCTACTTCGCTACTGATTTGAAATGGTTCCAATGGTTTATTTAATAAATAGAAGGGAGACCCAGAGAGAAAAATTGATTGGGCACGCGAAAATGCTGTACACTTTAATCACTTTAATGCAATATAAAACTGAGGAATTCTTTCCTTGCTGTAGCATTGCGAACCGAACAGGTAGTTTTTGCAATTTTTTCAAATTTTGATTACAATTTTTCAGTTCTTGGGCTAACTATTCTATTCCCATTTTGTTTAGTTTTTTAATGTATTGTTATGTTACCAGAGCCAGAGCGGTTTGCAAAATTTACATGCATTTAAGTAGGAGGATTCAATGATTCAAATCTGTATGGTCGCTCTGACTTGACTGCTTTTTAGAGCAGCTGATTGGTCGCCTAGAGTTTGTGACGACATCATCATTGGTACGCTTAAGAGGGCTATACGGATTGGTTCCTCTGAAAACTTATGATTGGTTTGTTTGCCTTACGTACCGCCCTAAATACTGAACAAATGCATTCAAGGCATTCATTCTTATTGTTAGACAGCGTAAGATTTTCTGTTCTTTGAGACTTTGAGACTGTGCCGACGTTTGCATTCGATGACAGAAGCAGAACCAGGATAGGATTATTCTAAAAGGAAAAGCTAACTAAAGAAGAGACTCCAACTGACTAAGTAAGAGACGCAGATGAAATACAAGGTGAAGGTACTGTAGTATCATAATGTAGTAAAAAGCATATCGATGGTATTGTTGCAGACTTGCCCAGTAGAACTATGAGCAGACATGACCACAATAATGCAGTCTATGCTTATAATACGTACTGCGCATTCATCTCAGTCCCGTTCGCAGATCGGCCGTCACTTTTACAAACTGGGCTCACACCAATTTTCAATATTTCCTTAATTTTGTATAGTTAAATTCAAAAATTTTGAAAAAAAATTGTGCCTGTCTTGAACGTAGAAACCTCTAAAGTAACCATACCAAATCTGAAGATTTTTAATTGCCTTATTTGAAACTTAAAACTTGTTTTCGGAAATTTTTGTCTTCCAAAAATAATTTATCACGGATTAAAACATTTTTCATAATTTTGTAGTTTACTATAAATTTTTTTGGTCATATGCAATAGCAAGCAGATAATGATATAAAGTAATAAAAAATGGAAAATGTTTTAAACTTTGGTGTCGTTTTCAAATATTTATTAAAAAGCACTGCATTTTAAGGGCATTGGAATTGAAATCACATTGATAATTGTGTAGACATAAAGTGGTGCACACCGTGTACAAATACTACACGGCACGGAAAATTTTCCAACGAACAACGCCGAACGATGCGAACGGCAGAGAGAGGATGATTCTAGGAAGATGCTATAATGCAAATGTAGAATCAATGCAATGCAACTTGGATGCAGTTAGGGAATATTCAGATATTTTGTAGATATTCCACTACGGATTTTTTAACTTGGCCACCAGGGGGAGAAAAATTTCCAAGCAGAGTTAACGGTTAAATTTTTGCCTCAAGAAAGAATTCCATTCTGTAGACCCCTTTCTGTGATTCCGTAGCGTTTGGAATTCTCAAAGTTGGATGTTATTAAATTTGCCGGCGTTGTTGGGTTTAGAGACGTGCTTACCAAACATTTTTCTTGGTGTACTAAAAAGTTACTAATTTATGTTTTAGTCAACTAATTAGTTAACTAAAAGCTTTAGAAAGTGAACGACAAAATTTAGTCATTACTATTTTTGTCTCCTAATCTTTCAAAAATATGTTTATAAAAATAAAATT
>JABASD010004476.1:0-15400 GCA_019776165.1 Pogonognathellus flavescens
AATGTAGAATATTTGCAACTTAATATTGAGAAAGATCCTTTGGTACAGGGATTTGCTCCTTTAAGTTATGACATAATTATAGCCTCAAATGTTTTACATGCTACAAAGGATATAACGGAAACTGTAAGAAACAGTAGAAAATTATTGGCTCCAGGTGGCTATTTCTTACTCCTAGAAACTCTAAAGGCCCTTAGGAATAATGACTTGATTTTTGGTGTTCTTGCTGATTATTGGAGATTTGAAGATTATGATTTGCGACCAAGGCACACTTTAATCAGTGCTCAACAGTGGTGCAATGTTCTTTTGCAAAATGGTTTCGAATCAACTACGACAATAAATTCATCGGATGATATTGGTGGGGTAGTAATTGCTCGTAGTGCTACAATTCGTAAGGGTGTCGTGAGTACATTTAAGGAGAAGTCGAACCTTTCTTGGGTTTCAATTTCAACAGGAAGTAAGTTAGCCTCTCATATTGAAAATGTGTTTGAGATGATGGGTCGAAAAGTGACTGTACTCACAAAGTCTCAAGGGGAAGGTTTCAGGAGTGAATTAAATTCTTTGTTCGAGGAACTGATGTCAAATGGTAAAAATATTGAAGGAGTTATCTATTTCGGAGATGAAAACTCTCCGAATGTTTCTCAAAAATCAATCATTGGAAGTTTGTTGGATACTTGTCAATGTTTACTAAACAGACAACACAAAAGAATTCCGAAGGTAGTAACTGTAATTCAAGGGATGATGTACATTAACGATGCCTCCACAATCAATTACCCATCAAATGCAACAGTTTGGGGTTTCATGAAGACTTTTAAAAACGAAAACCCAAATGTGGATGCATTAATCATAGACGCAGACCCAGATGAATCTAATATAGAAATGAATTGTCGAGAAATTATCTCTGAAATATTTTCTCCTACACCATTAGAACACCAAATCGCTTTTAGACAAAACAAACGATATGTGTTACGTTTAGCAAAATCAGCTCCTTTGCCCCGTGAATTGAATTTACCAAATTCAAACCGGTTTTCCATTGTGCTCCCAGAAACTAAAGCTATCGATGACTTAGAATTTAGTGTGGCACCAAAACTCAATTTGGAACCAAATGAAATCGAGGTTTCTGTAAAGGCAACTAGTCTGAACTTTCGTGATGTTATGGTCATTCTTAAACCTAAAGGTTACTATACGAAAGCTAATGTTGTTGGAACAGATTACGCTGGTGTAGTTTCTGCAGTAGGTTCGCAAGTACAAGGACTCACAGTGGGAGATCCCGTATTTGGCATGGGCTTTGAGGGAGCCATCTCAAGTCATACGAAAGCTGTGTACACATCCGTAGCATTAAAGCCTCCTCATGTTACATTCAATGAAGCTGCAGGATTGCCAACAGTATTTCTTACAGCGTACTACTGCTTAGTTCATATAGCCGGTTTAAAGGCAAATGATACTGTGTTAATTCATGTAGCATCCGGAGGTGTAGGTTTATGTGCAATTCAAATTGCAAAAATGCTAGGTGCTAAAATTATAGTTACAGCAGGCAGTAAAAGAAAAAGATCCTACCTCCAATCTTTGGGGGTCAGTCATGTTTTCAATTCCAGGAATACGGAATATGGTGCAGAGATCATGAAAAGCACAAACAATAATGGTGTGAATGTTGTTCTTAATTCATTGACGGGCCCTAATTTCAAAGAAACGACGTTGTCCGTGTGTAACAAAAATGCAAGGTTTGTTGAAATGGGGAAAGTTGCCATTTGGCAACCTCATGAAGTTATGTCATTAAGACCTGATGTAATGTATACTGTGGTGGATTTGGAGCAAGTTGACGAACAAATTATCTGCGAAATGACTTGTAAGATGACAGAATTGTTGAATTCAGGTGATTTAATTCCATTGCCCTATGTGAGATTTGATGCAGTGCAATGTAGAGAAGCATTAATATATTTGCAAAAAGCTCGACACATAGGGAAAGTTGTTATCGTGATGCCTAAAGTCAGTAGTGTTAATGGAAAGTTAGAAATTGTGAAGCAAATGTTTAACACAGAAAGTACTTATTTGATCACTGGTGGATTAGGAGGAATTGGAATTCAGGTTGCAAAATTCATGATCGAGCATGGCGCAAAGAATATTGTTTTGGTAAATCGGAGTGTTCCAAATAAAGAATCTGAAAAGGTGTTAGAAGAATTCAGAACTAAGATGAAGGCTAATGTTTTAACAGTTCAGTATGACACAGGAAATTTGTCACAGTGCGAAATTTTGTTGAAAACCCTGCAAGACCCAAAATTAGGGCTACCCCCTCTCAGAGGAATTATGCACGCTGCCGGCATAATTTCTGACCAAATGATTGCCAACCAAACTTGGGATAAATTCCAAATGACATTTAATGGGAAAGTTCATGGAGCTTGGCATTTACATTGCCTAACGAAAAATTATAACTTGGAGCATTTTGTTCTTTTTTCATCAATCTCGGCGCTGCTTTCTCCAATGGGTCAAGCAAATCATGCAGCAGCCAATTCATATTTAGATGCTTTAGCACATTACCGAAATTCTCTCGGTATGGTGGCGACTAGTATTAACTGGGGATCATGGTCCGATATTGGTGTGGCCATTAACACTGCCGTGGGAAACGAGGGCGCGTTTGGTGTGAAGCCGTTTTCCCCGGCTAATGGAATAGCGTCATTAAAAGCTATTATGAATACTCAGTCTGTTAGGACAGGAGTAATTAATTTAGATGCACATGATTATATTGCCATGTTCCCCCATTGTCGCAATTACTTGGAAAAAATTTCTGAGAAACGGGAGGTGAATCCTACTAGTGTTTCCCTCGTTGACTCAGATTCGTTCTGGAAAGGGATGAAAGCTCGACAACCAGATGAATTGAACGAGTACATTAAATGTCAGTTAGAGATGTTGATACGAATGATTTTGAAAATAACTGAATCCGATAATATTGATGAAAAGCAAAATTTTGCGGATATGGGTATGGATTCATTGCTAACAGTTGAAATGAAAAACAAACTCCAAGCAATTTTAGGAACCAAAGTACCTTTAAATTCCACAATTCTAACAGATTTTCCAACCTTGGAAAGTCTGACAAGGTTCCTTAAAGAGAGTACATCCAGTATTACTTTATAGGCATAATGTGTTTCATTTTTATTTGTCTGAATACAGCAAAAGTTATTGTATAGGAAATTTATGGTTGCGTGATATGAGTGAGAATTTACCTAAAGTTTACACGCAATGCTATTTCGCTACATTTAAACGATTTAAATATACCTTATTGGTTTAATGTTCAAGTACATAATATTTTATATGTAAACTAAAAAATCATCTTGAAGAGTGCATGATATGATATTTAACAGAATAATTGGTAGGTAAGGTAGAATGAGTTTGTTAAAAAACTAGGTATAACATATTATAAGTACATATAGTGCATTGTCATACGTATATGTATATATGTATCGTCGATGGAAATTAAAGCAAGCTGCTTGGTATCGGAATTTGAGTTAATAATAAAATAATAATATAGATCTGAAGATAGGCTGTGTAATTTTATTAAGTCAAAATTGTTCTTTTGAAAATTATAATCTTAAATGCGTGGTTTGTAAATTGTAATCTGTAATGTATCATTATCATTCATCTACAGTATGAAAAATGAAATAAAATATGTACACACAAAATACCCTCAGAATCATATTAAATTAATAGTTAACATCATTTTATTCCTTATTTTTTAAACATGCGTGAGACGTTTTATGATATTTTCATAAGTGTTTGTATGAGCTCGAGTAAATGTACAAAATGAAGTGTCCACTTAATCGGGGTTTGGTGAGACTGCTTTGCACTTTGCATGACATGAATTATACAATGAAAAAGGTTTAAAGCTGGACAAACAATATTATTGTTCTGGTATAAGGTTAATGGTAGAAGTGAAATCTAAACAAAAACCGGATAAGATTTAAATTTATTGTACTCACTCAGTCTTTGTTAATCACCAAAATTAGAGATTATGCTGTTTGTTTATAATTTAATTTTTTTAAATGACAAATTGTTCAGATTCAAAAATGTGCAATGCAACGTAATTAAAATCTGATATAAAATGTGCCTACTCAAGCACAACAATAATTTGTAAAGTTCTGAAATAAATGAATGAGAGAAAATGTATAAAAGCATAGCGATGGTATAATATTAGAAATCTGTTGACTTTTTATAATACCAATTACCGATACCTAAACTTGGTTGAATGAATCAACATCATAGAATGGTAACAATAATAATTTTGTGATAATTTACGGTGATGTTGATTATCAGCGGCGTATTTAGGAAAGGAGCTTAGGGGACCGAGCTCTCTCACTAGATCCCCCAAAACCGGGTTATTTGATGCCTTCGGTGGCGTATGAATTCTTTTGATGTCTGTGGGTCCCACCATTACCAAACCCTAGATACGCCCTGGCGTATTATTTAATCTAATTTTGGTTATGACTTATGACTTGTAAATTAAATTACCTACATGAATTACTCATGTAAATTATTTTTTCAAGTTTATTGAGTTATCAATTTTATTACGAATGAACCTTTTGCACATTGTATTGTACAGTATTGTTTGTTTCTCTGATACAGAAGAAATTATGTAGGTACAACTAACAGTATGTACCTACACCTACTACTAACTGTTTATCGCATTGCCCAATATTAATCTAATCGGAGTATTCACACAGAAGTATTTTGTTTCAGATGAAAAATACACAAACAGAGATACTTAATTATATTTTAACCAATGCAATGCTTGTAAATTATAATGCTTCATTTATTGACAATTATTATTGATTATTATTATTAAGTATCGCAAGATACTTGTTTTTGGGTGCTGGCCATATAATTTGGTTTTATCAATAATGCTCCTTTTCCAAGTAAACGATACTTTCACAGAATTAATGTTTCAATCTTTTTAGCAATCACAAATCACAACTTGCACAGATCAGAAAATATATTCAAATAACATTGTCACCTCGGTCCAAATTAATTTAATGAAATTGATAAGCAAAGTTAAAATAATTATACATTTTATCTAGAGTTGTATGATCTTGTAACAATTATTATTATAAAGTCAATAATCTCCAGAATACAATCATTTACTACATTATGCATTATGCATATAATATTGTTACAATACATAAATATATTATAATATTACATCGTATTATTTGATTTGTTGCGATCAATAAATCACTGCATTCCGATACAATTTTACAATTTTTATGGCAAATTGGGCGTGCCATATTATTTGCGAAATAAATTTTTCACGTGTTGTACAAAATTCACTTAATTATCCCTGCTTAATTAGCCTTCACTCAAAGGTACATATATAGAAGTTTATTCAAGCTTCTTTAAGCTTACTATGCAATGATAAGTATTATTTGTGTACTTTACTTTTTGCCACTGCAAAACTGCAAACATTTGAAGCTACTAGCGTCACTAAAACAGTCATGTCTGAATGAACACTTCTTTTAAGATAAAACCAAATTGCATTAATGCTAATGAATTGTAAAATGTTTTTCATGTACAGTTAGAAACTTAGAGTATTTCACGCAGCCTTACAATATAATATTACATACAGTAATAACTACGTGTCAGCAGAAATAGAATGGATTGATTTGCATCCATTATGCAATTAAAAGCAAAAAATATACTTTTAATAAAATGCTTTCCATGTACGGTACAGGTAAGTACTTGTAATTTGTACTGCAATTATTTAGAATTTCAATATCATTCTCAAGAATTGAAAAATACAGCTGCATGAGATTTAGATTTAATTGTAAATCGGTGGGCATGTAAATCATATTAAACTTCTCATCTCGATACTTACCTTATCAAACTAAACGATGACAAATCATTATAAGATTTACTACTTTTTTGAAAAACATTGTTTAACAGTATCATTACATAACAAAAAACAAATAATGGCACACCTAGTACATAGTAGTTAAAGCAAATTCAACGTAAAATTGGCGTTTTTGCCAAAATCAAAAGCAATACATACTACATTTACATACTACATTCCATAGGTAGGTTGTGCAAGCAAAATCAAGAATGATAAGTTCGTAAATAGTTGAGTTTTGTAGTTTGAGCTTGTAGTTTTGCATTTGATATTATGTGAATGATAACAATAGGTGACGAAACGCATTTGTATAACAAGTCATTTATATCACAGTTTTAGTACTTATTTCTATTTCACACAAATTATTACAGCTCACAATAATCTGGTGAAGTATGTAATGTACATGGATATTTCTGAAAAGATGAGATTCTGTTTCTGTCGAAATTAATAATCATGTACAACAAGCAACTGAAGCAACCAACAACCATCATATAAGTTATTAAATGTATATTATCCAGAAATTGAAAACATTCAATTGGATATCATAATGCAACTTATGAATTAACTCATTAACACACAACAGTATACACAATTAACATTGGAAACCAGTAAACAGTGCATTGCATTCAGTTAGGTTTTATCAGTCGAATAGTCCCAAAATGGTATTTTTATAAGTATGTAATTACGCTGTATTTCTGATTGTATTATTATTGCATCTATCAATTAATAATATCGTGTAACACTTGAAATTAAATCTGACAGGTAGTCTCAACTTGACAAGGGAAATCAAGAGATCTTTGTATTCACCGTTCTATGACATTAATATGCTTTGTGGTACCCCTATATTTGTATTGTTACATTAATTCACACTCAAACCTGTCAATATACATAGACATATCATACATGCTTGACTTGATTTTTCTTTAAATAGCCGACACTGTCAAATGATGGCATCCAATTCTTGAGTGAAATTTGGAGTGACTGCATTAGCCAACAGAAATTACAGTTAATTCGATAGTTGTGCTACATTGCTAGGATTATTTTCTAGAAAAATGAAGCGCAATTTTCTTATTACCCTGTGTGTCCTTATTGGACTTTCAGCCAACTGTTTGGGAGGAGAACGACAAGAGGAATCTTTAGATCCGGAGGGATTGTACATTTTCGGATATCAACCAGATGAAGAAAACAAGGAAATTACTTTCGATGTTACTGTAAGAACAACCGGTTATGTTGGATTCGGTATTTCACCGAAAGGTGGAATGGCCAAGGCTGATATTGTAATCGGAGGTGTTAGGAATGGAGTAAACTATTTCCAGGTACACATGCAATTAAATACATATTCTCTCAAACAGTTTTTAAAGCAAAATTATTTACTTATTGTAGAGTTTACTACTATTAAGATAGTTTGTAATTTGAGTTTTCTACTTTTATGATGATAACAATGAAATATAGCTTTAATTGAATTACTAAACGTGGTTTTAATCCTTAGGATTATCATGGCACTGGACCTAGCACACCAATACTCGATGAGGTGCAAAACTGGGAGCTTCTTGAAGCTTCAGAAAATGCAACTCATACATACATGAAATTCAAAAGACTTTGGGATACTTGTGATTCTGACGGAGACATGATTATTAGTGTGAGTTTTTAACCTAATCTTTGAAGTGAAAGTGCATGTGCATATATTATATACTTCGAATTATTAATGACGAAAAATTAAAATGAAATTGATATTTTAGGAGGACACTCTTAATGTAATTTGGTCATTTGGGGACACTGACGATATTAAAAAACATACTCGCAAAGGAGGTCGTCAATTTTTGCTGTTAGATCCTCCTCAGCCTGTCAAAGATCTTAATCAGTAATAACGAAATATATAAACAGTAAAACAGTAGCGTAGTAAATTATGTGGTAGTTGTAGGTATTATCTAGACATTGGGTGTCTCGTGTCTAGGTATTACTGATTGTAATGTACAGTATAAATAACATTATGTGTATGAATATCTATATAGATTTGGGAAATGGGAAATTCGAGTTAACGACACAGTTCCCAGCGTTGTAACATCTTACCTGTGCTCTTTCCACAAATTAGCTCAATTTGACACCAAACATCATATTGTGGGAGTGAGTAAAATTAAAATTTTAGACATGAAATAATGAAATGAAAAAACAATATCAAATAGAACTGAATACTCATTTTCTTAATTTATCACCAGGTTGAAGCTTTCCTTGAAAACGTTGATGCCATTACACACACTCATCATTTCACAGTAACAACTTGCAGACTTCCCAATCAAGATGAGATGGAACAATATCTTAATCAACCCGGAAAGGATTGCTTCGGTGAACTGCTATGGATTAGACCATACTGTAACGAAGTTTTGTTTGGCTGGGCTGTAGGAGGAAAGGTGAGACAAAAAATATATTCAACTTTTGACAACATGAAATATTTTACTATAACTTTAACTGCTAAGAAGGACATTAAATTTAAATTCTTTGAATTATTTGATATGCAGAGAATTATGTTACCTGAACATGTTGGTGTCCCAGTTGGAGATGATGACCCAGGCAGAAATCAATACATCATGTTAGAGGTGCACTATGAAAATCCAGATCGAAAAGTTGGTGTAAAATACATCACTGGCTTTGATACGTACTATACCGAGAAACTTAGGTATGAGATTTTACTATTTATTTTGATGCTATTTACATTTGCTCTGCCGCATCATCATCATCACTAACAATGGCGATTTTGGGGATGTTAATGATTGTAATAATGAGTCTGACACACACACAGACACACATAATATTATGCAATAAGTATAATGCGTTCATCTCATTATTTCTGATATTTCAGGCAGTATGAAGGTTCTCTCATTATGATTGGACAGGAAGTCAATCCGTCGCTTCTTATACCGCCCCAATCTGAAAGCTACGTCATTGGTACGTACTACTACTTATATAAAATATTGTTTACTTCAATTTTGTTTGAACTGTTAACAAAGTTTTTAAAAAATCAGAACAGCTTTACGATAAATTTTCAAATTTTTAGGGGGTCACTGCAGTTCTGATGTTACTAGGGTCCACTTACCAAAAGAAGGAGTCAAAATTATTGGTGTTAATTTGCACTCGCATACAGCAGGTGATAAATTATTTACCATTGTTCCCCCATGGGTCTAAATGCTAAATTATTATAAGAATGCTTGGTTAATGAAATAAATCTGTAATATTTCTCTAAATATTATTTTTATTGCACCTTTCAGGAAGAAAAATGAAACTTAGGCATTTCCGTAATGGAAAAGAATTGCCTTATCTTCTCAACGACGAAAACTACGATTTCGATTACCAGCAAACCAGGGAATTAAAGACGGAAGTTGATTTTCTTCCAGGAGATCATTTGACAAATGGTGAGATTTCATTTAATAACTATAGTATAGTAATGCGTTACTTACAAGTGTATTTGTCAATAGTGTCTTTCAATATAATATGATGAAAAAAACAATTTTTTAATATTCCAGAATGCGTGTTCAATACAATGGACAGAAATGTGATCACCATAGGAGGAGAGAGTACAACAGAAGAGATGTGTCATGCCTACATTCTCTATTATCCCAGAATTGAATTGCGGGGGTGCAAAAGCTACTATCCGTTGCCTCTTCTCTTCCAAAGATTTGGAATTGAAGAAATTGACTTGTGAGTCCTAATATCCAATTATATTCACAATCGATATCAAAAGTTCTGTGTGTACTGTACAAATATTATATCAATTTGCAATTGATCTTTACTATTCCACGCAGAAAACACGGAAGTCTTTTTGACCCTACCATTTTGAAACCCGAGAAATGGGCAGGCAGAAACTTCAGCAGCATTTTGAACGAATTGGAATGGACTGATAAACTTAAACAAGAAATCCAAATGATGTTGAGATACCATCCTCACCAAAACACATACGTGGTTGGAAATCATGAAGTCGAACCAAATACTACAACATCTCGAAGAAATCTGTTCACTGCATTGACTCGTGCTAATGATGATATTCCATTTTTCACTGGATATCCCAATGCAATAGAATACAAAGTTCCAGCAAGTGATTGTCTGGCCAAGGACAACGGTTCAGGAAACAACGGCTCAGGAACTTTAATTATCAGCAGCATTAGCGTTCTTTTCGCAGTTATATTATTTGCCTTCAATCACTAATAATTAGCATTAATCAAACCTTTTAAGAGACACACCCTTAATGTAATTGCAATGTTTATCGTATGAACATAATGTGTCTATTGTTACATATAAATACACCTACAATCACCATTAAGAATTATTATTCTATTCATTTATTGTCCTCTTGAGAAAATTCATATGATATACTTACACATGGCTAAATTAAAGTTAACTCTTTTATGCACTTTACTTCACTATGTAAATATTAGCATATTTTTTCATATTATACATAAACACATGCAAAGTACCTAACATGATAAAAAATAGTTAAATTTTCATGCAACAGTCCACTATTTGCAGTCTGCATGAATGCACTAATAGGTATAGGTATGTGCATATTATGCAAAATAGTGAAAAGTCATATATAGTTAGGATAACTTTATTATAGGCCATCATCTATACCTTACTGAAGCCATTAAGTGAACATGACATGATTGTCACAAATTATACATGCGAAAAGTTTTCTCCAGTGTAATTTTAGCTTTAGCAAAGCCGGAGTGTAAATTCATGCATAATTGATTACTATGTTGCGGGTATTCCCTTGCGTTGTTTGTTCTCCGTGACGAGCATAACCGAAAAGTGTTTCTGTTTGAGCAGAAAAATCAGTTGAAACTTGAAACGGAAACGAACAAAGTACTTTTCTCGAATAGCAACGAAAAATAATACTATTGTGTCCAAATAGCGTGCACAGTGTGCACCTTTCTTTTACTACAACTACAACCATCAACCTACTTTGTGTTCCCCTGCTAATGTGTGTCTGTAGTAATAGTGCAGCTACTACTATAGCACCGAAATACAGGCAGTATGATACATACTTGAAAATAAACGATGGCACTGTTTATACAAAAGTCATTAAGAGTTAAAACAATTGTCCCTTCGTGTGTTGGTGGTATAATAGCGAGTCAAGTTCTAAAGTTACTCATTTTGGCAATTGATTTCGCGGAAATGGAAAAATATAGCTTTCCATTGAAACGCACACCGTAAAGAAGTACATGTACTACTGACATAAATATCTCTATTATTGTAGTGGTTTATCTGCTGACAATTGCTTATGCTGTGGTCTACTTGATGTTTCTTCTTCAAGTTCCGTGTGTGTCAGCTAATACACAAGATTTTTATCGATTTCCTTCTTCTGTCGCATTTGCCTTTGCTCTGAGCAAGACCGGAGTCTGGTTGTCTGATGGCTTGCAATGGTATAAAAAATATCCAGCAGGAATATCCTACCCACTATACGCGGCTGCTGCTACCACCACCAGTAATTTTACTAGTGGTGGTGCTGGAGAAGAGTGTGTATTGGTATGTAAGTATATCTGGTGGTGGTAGTAGCAGTGTCTGAAGGCTCACGCAGTACACAGTTGCAGAATTCCCAACGCTATACTGCCAACTCCACTTGAGTAAACTAAACTGGAAGAGATGCCACGGACAGAGTACACAGACAGACACACTCAGAATGTGCAAGTGTAAAGAGATAGCTTGTGTTATGTAAACTTGGCACGGCTATAATATCTGCTTGGTTTTCTGGAATTTCCTTCTGGAGAACTGCATGGATGGACAAAATATCAGAAGCAGAAGGCTGCATGGTTGTTGTCGGTGCCTACTGCTGCAACTTTATAGGAGCACACCGGAAAGCAAAACGAGAGTAGTAGCTCTCTGTCTACTAAAGAGTAGAATAATATCGCTAGTCATTTGATAGTCTTATTTGGAATGAATAGAGAGATAGTTGTAAGTAGAAGGTGTACACGAGTGGGTTAGTAAGTGAATTGTAATATTATTAGGTTAGGATTAAGTATGTAGTGTGTATACCTACGACAGACTACAGGGTAGTACTTCTAGTGCCAGACCAGTACCTACAAAAGTACCTATACAAAATTACTATTATAGATCTATAGCGAAAGAGCGGAAGATTTTTTCTCGATGCAGTAAACTCGGCTCTCGGCAGGAATCTCTTGGTCCGTTTTTTCTCTCTATAAGCATAGATTCTATTTATCTGTGTCAGTGTTACTAATCATTTTCCTATTGACTTTCTTCTTCATTTAGTCAAGTCAAGCTTGCAATTACAACCAAAAGCCGTTCTGCATGCATTTCGTTACATCTTTATCTTCATGTGCACACAACTGGGCTGCATAATTATTGGGGCAATCGTCATCATTATAGTCTTAAGTTTACTTTTCGCTGTAGTGGTAAGTTTGCTGTATCCAAGTCCTGCTGTATTTCCGTAGTCTAAGAAGAAGCAGAGTTTGTGGTGTGAGATAGAGATATTGCTGCTGGCAGAATCTCTGCAACATCTGACCTTCTGCATACATAATGATGGACATTCTTATCCCTTTATCCCTATATATCGGTTTTCATGTACCGTACACAATACAAACTTATTTACATACTGTATTTTTCTAACACAGGAAGTTTGGAACAGATCCTTGCAAAGCACCGACGCACACAAAATCAAAGCTGCTGTCGGAATAATCTTCGCCTTTGTAATTTTAATTTGCATTCTATTGGTGAGTTCATCTGTGGATTTTTACTAAGTAATTCCATATTTTTATGAACATCCGAACAATTATAGTGAATAGTAAATAATATAGAGTGTGAATTGGGAATTTAGTAATAGAAAATGTGCACTGTTTGCTTAAAAACCAATTTTATGTAAATCTGTAATTTATTGTCAATTGAGATTTTCCCTTTTTTTACAGAGAACCTACTTGGACCACAAGCGACGAGATATAAAAGACATTGTAAACGTTGTCTTATTTTTTACTTGTTGGGCTTTACTAGTTTGGGTAAGATTACGAAATCTATGCAATATTCAGTTATTCGTGTCGAAAGTGGAAAGTACATAGTGAACTTTAGTGAAGAATGAATTCCCTATCGTACATTCCCTATATCTAACATTACTAACATTAGAGTGAAGTACGAATTTACGACTGGACGTACTGTATCTGGGCTTTTAGTTTAGCCGTTACTCATATTCATGTCTCATGCATGGTTTGTGATTGCAGGTATGCATGTGTGGTTTGTTTTCCAAAAAGGAAGAATGTGCTACAGGTAATTCCCATGATTTGTAATGCATTGCAACAACACATGAATTTGTTTAACTAAAAGTCGTGTTTTATAGGTTGCATTATTAATGTATTTAATACGGATGTTTTCATTACATGATATGCCCACAGAGGAAATTATTTTGCTACGAAATGTAGCTGCATCTCGCAATGATTTAGTAAACCTCACCCGATTAAATATTCAAACCAATCCTCTCGCTGGACAGCCGGAATCTCCAGCAAATTTTCCCAGCAGCCCACGAAGTGTGTCTCCCACTCCAATCAGGAATGCCAGTCCAAACCACCAAAGATCGATTGATCGTGCCACAATCGTAACATACGAAAATCAAATCCGAGTTCTTCGAAAGCAACTACGCAGATGTGATCATTCAATCTCAAATTTAACACTTTAAAGAGTTTATTGTACTTTTATCAATAAAAATTTAATGAAAATGTATTTGTTTTCCAGATAAGTACATGTTAGAGGGAGAGCAACCTGGTGGTAGCACAAATGCAAATTTTCTTGGTGGAGGTGGTATATCGGGATCGAATGTGTATTCCAACCGTTCATTAAGTGGAGTTGATACGAACACTGGCAGTTCTCAATTGTCATTTCTAAGTGACAATTGGGATCATTACAAGGATGAGAAACAAAGGAGTAACAGTTTTAGTGGAGGTTGTGAGGGACTATTTGTTTTTCCTACAAATCATAGAATAATCCATCGAAGTTTTCCTATCAAGCCTTGGTTGTCACAAAGGCCACCATCGGAAGCCAATAATCATCCATCTACTACTGTCGTGCCAACAAACCAAATGGAACCACCTTCTCTATTATTATTAAATGAAGCTCCCTCATCGTCAGAAACAGAAGTGCCTGAAACATTGCAGACAATAAATACTGAAGAATCAGTGGGGTCCCCCACATCTTACGACGAAAGTATGTCGTCAAACACTTTGGGAACAATTGAATCAAAACATAGAAAACAGTCTTATATACTGATATAACCCGGGTTAATAATAATAACACAAATTTTTTATGTTTTGCCTTGATTTTTCATTTTTCTATAGAGATTGACTATTTCTTGAGTGAAGAGTGTATTACAATACGATAATAATTATTGCAAATGTCTATACTTCATGATGATATACTTATGAATATGACACTAATGACACATTATATGTAATATAGGTAGTGATAGAATACAATGAAATGATTATCCAGCTATAGGCTTCCGTCGCTGTGTCGACTTATAATTACTAGAATGCATACTCATTACTTTACGTATGCAGTGCATACCAAAGTAATATTTATGATATCCTTATAGAGCAGCTCAATTTTAAATTATGCAACGTAGCGAGCCATACATCGAATTTGTGTTGGAAATTGTGGTGACACACTAATGTTAAAATAATATACTACATACATCAAAATGGATATCAACGAAATATTAAACACAATGTTTTCCAACGAAATTTTAAACGTTATAAAAGTACATGACATACGATATTATGATAGTACTCATATAGCGTGATTGAAAAACGTCCAGAATGATTATTACTGCTTCCATCAATTAATTTAGCTGTATAAAAAGAACTTATACTTACTAAGAATAACAAAATAATGAAATGTTTTCTTACAAAATTATGAGCTAGGCTAGATGGTATGAATAATTTAGTTTGAAGAAGATAAACTATATACATGCATTGTAGATATCACATAGACTTAAGAGTTTAGGTTAGCAAATGCTGCATAACTTATACCACGTAAATACACACCTAAATAATGTTAATAATAGAAATCTGCTTAATATATCCGATCCTGTATCTCCATCACGAATTATTAAGTCCGTTAAAATACAGCAATAATTGTTTAATGTACCAAGCATATACTAGCTATATTATTAATATTTAGACATTACTATTAAATGTAACACTGATTGTGAGTAAGAGCAATTAATAATAAAATTACACTTAAAAGCACGCACATACTAAATTATAGCTGCAACTTTATTTGTTTGTACACGTCCGTGTATGATTTCATAAATACATGCAAGCAAACCCTGAGCGAAACTTGCATTTAAGATTTAGACAAAGATTTGAGATTTATTTAGTTTTAAGTTTATAACGTTTGTTCGGTTTATAGAAGTGCATAGAAATAATGGTTTGTAAAAAACTGCACTGTCAGATCGAAAATGTTTATAAAATATTGATTAAAAAATAGTATGACAATTTACACCATAATGGAATATTTAAGTTATAAAAGTAGAATAATGCAATG
>JABASD010004477.1:0-15400 GCA_019776165.1 Pogonognathellus flavescens
AGAGAATCGGTTGGAGCATCGTTTGATATACATACATCATATACTACTTCCCCCATTGGGGAGTAGGAGCATCCCAAAGTCCATTTTCCTTAATTAATGGGCCACACTGTACTACTACTACCAGCATGGGTGAACATTGCAATCTTCACTTACACAAGTATTGAGTGCAGTGACTTCCCAGTAGTGATATAACTATAGGTAATTGTATATAGTATACACTTATATCTATATTGTATGTATTAGTAGTACAGTACCTATATAGATATAGTGGAGTTATTGTGTGTAGTCCATAGAAGAAAGAAGGGAAGGCATCTCATATTTCATGTTGTTGTCACATCCCATGCTAAGAGCCTTTTACGTTCTACTTTTACTTGCTTTTTACTTGAATTGACTTTACTTTACTGTATATGTACAAATAAACGCATACCCGTACTCTTCTTAACTTAATCTAATGCACCAACTTCCATTCACCCACACAACAACTATCTTTTTGGGAGAGAGAGAGCGAGCAATGCATTAGACTGTGGATATCTGTACGTTTTACGTACTTATGTGTTGCACACACACGTACACACAAAATCCCAGACAACCTCAACCAAATCAGGCATTCACCGCTTACGAAAAACTCCCTTGCACTTTATACAGAAAAAAATAGAAAATAAAAAGGAAACATTCGCCAGAGAGTATAAATACTATAGGATATTTTATCTTTTTAAATTCTCAATGCACATGTATGTACAAGTTGAGAAACATTACAAGAAAGTTGAGAGTATTATTTATGACCGCTAGTACTGAGTTCATTCATTTCAAATTCACTTTGTATCAATTCCGGCTTTACATTTTTTACACATACAGATGTCTGTGTTAGAATTACTGCAGACTGCAGAGAGACGTGCGAGCAAGTGTTAAAAGCATTCAGGAAACTTTCAAAACATTATTTCGATGAAAACGTCTGACCTGAATGAAAATATATGCGGTATTCTCAATTCTCATACACAAACACAGATTCCACTTCTACCATAGTAGTACTGGAAATCAATAATAAGTTTTTCTCTTGTTTTTTACTCGTCTTATCGCATAATTTATAAAACTAAACATGTATTTGTAAAGTAAATTAATTTCCTCCGCTCTGTGTGTTTACCATTACCATCCACTTGAACATATTCTGGACGAAGGAGAGAGATAAGAAACAAGATTTGACCTCAGAGTCGGTTACTAGACCAAATTCATGAGAGAAGAGTAAGAGTCATCGAATGCCCATAGAGATGAAACAAGAATCCTCCACTACTACATACAAAATAGATAACAAAATCGTCTTTCTTTCCTTGACTCGTCTCATTTAACCATCTTGGAACATGTTCTCTGCTCAGAAAGCCAAAGCAAAGAGAAAATGTGCTGCTTTTATTCAAGTATTGTGTAACACACACCATTATCCCAACACTTGGTATTAAACGAGCACCTTAACTTGATAATATGATAATATCCTCTCGTATCACAAAGGTGAATCTTAAAAGCGCTGCAGAATTCTATAACATCACCCTATGCCAAGTCAAAACTATGCATGGAAACCCTATCTCTCCCATATATACCACAATCACATTATGTGCTGCTTTTCACATTACCAACTCCACTACAAGGTATAAGTGTAGTAATATATATGCCTGTGTAAATATAAGTGGGCATTTGGGAGCATGATATTTCCGTTGAGAGCATCACACACAGAAAGTAAACGGCTTATGGAGGTAGACAAATGGTCCGTGTGGTCGTGTCGTCTAATCGTCTAATAATAATGTGTGTGGCACAGGAATAACAGCTTAAACCTTCCCATATTATATAAAACTACCTTTTACTCTTACCAGGATTTCTGTACCTCTCACTTTTGGTACTATTAGTGTTACCTTTTGCATTGTGTGTCTGTGTGATGTGATGTAAGCTAAAAACATGATCTCTATTCATCCCTGTGTATATATTTACCGTATAGTTGTGCAGTAGTAGTAGTAGACTGTTGGGACTTTTGGGACTGTGTGGATGGAAAGTACCTTGTACGAGTAATCAGATAGGGATCGCATGTCGTTTCGAATCTTGATTTAGAATTTGACTTGCTGTTGCTGGTGGCCATGCAATGCTCTTCGTAATGTTAACTACGGTAAAGTGTATGTGTCACGTAAAAGCAGCGTAGCCCACTCGAATCTGTCTTCCCTTCGCGGCCGTCAATCTCTCTCTCGTTCGTTCAGGCCTACGTATATAATGTACTTAAATGGATGTGTATTTTACCTATATAGGTGCCTAGGTATGTGTTTGTACAGGAAAGAGTGAGAGAGACAGAGGTGTTCAGGCAAGTTGACTGTTGCAGTGAGCTTTTTACTTATGGCGAGGTGAACAAAAAGCCATGAGACAGAAAAGCTATGGGATCGTTGGTCTCTCCATCTCTCCAGTACATATTTGATGTCCCTGTCCGATTCTCATTTGTCTCTGCCGTACACTTTGATGCTTCTGGTTCACTAGGCGAAACCAAAAACCAGTTGAGTCGATTTCAAAGTCAGCAAACGACCAGATTAACTCTGTAAGACTTGGCATTAAAATATCGTACTTTCAAATCCAATCTCACACAAGTTTTTCTCCAATCTTGTGTCACAGACGGTGTGTTTGTCATGAAGTCTATAAGTAGTATGTAGCATGTGTACGTACTAGCCTTTATTCATTTAAAACGGTTCGGAATCAGTTTACGTTGTACACAGCGTACTTTGTAGAATGGAGCGACGTAGCAGGTAAATGACATATATGGAACGACAAGGCTAATAAATTCCAATTCTTTAGTATAGTATAGATAGGTATATAGAGACGAGGACGTATGGAGAGGTAGTAAATGCATGGTAAGAGTTGATTTTAAAATTACACTTATTTTGTACATTAGAAAAATATTTTGTCATTCATCTACTTCACTATAGAAGTGCTGTTGAGAAAAAAACGGAATGATTTTTTCAGGTCATTCTATTTAGAACAGATACGCAATCATGCAGCAGAGGAGAAACTTTCCATGTAATTTCATACGTCTATGTATGTGTTTTGCCAGTGTTATATATAGGGTATGATTTAAACTACTTTACCATAGTGTGGGTATATATTGACTTAACATTCTCGACGGAATTGTTCTCGTTCCTTTCTCTCTTCGTGAAATAAAAATCTAATTTAGCTTATCTGTTATGAGATTTTCGCCTTTAAGAAAACCAGGTATAATACGCAATTTATTTTTTGTTTGTAGTTACTACTTTAGAACTTTCTAGTTGATTTCTGTTGCATGCAAACGTTTAGTTAAGCCCTTTGCAAACAGAAACACACACAATCAGAAGCAGGTATCGGAAATGTCCGAGTTAACTCTGCCCCGTGCTTTTTGTACACATTGTGTACCATATTTACTTTCTCAGTGTGTAACACACCACAGAAAAACATGCCCTTTTTCATTTGACCAACAGAGTTTATTATTTCTACTTGTTATTAGAAAAACGAGTATGACGAGTGAGGTTGTTTAACTTTAACTAGCTATCAGGCTTTGCTATTTATAAAAGTAATACAATACAGTCAGCCAGTTCACGAAGCCATATGGGTGAGTAGATTGTAATGTGATTATAAATGAGCGATGCGGATGAAAGGCGGATATGAAAGAAAGGGGTAACAGAATTAGAATCAACTGACTGAACTGAGTGAACGAGTAGAGAGAAGAGCATTATTAGCATTACTATATATATTTATATGTAAGAACTTACATATTAAAAGTATATACTAAAACCATTCTTGTGGCTAATAGAAGTCTACAGTAGAAGAGTGTATATTATTTAAAGGTACATGGTAGTGTACATTTTACATTGAAAATTGGTTTGGTCGGGTGCGATAGTAAAAGGCAATGAGCATGTTTCGCTTTGCTGCGTCTCTCCACTTATTTGTTGCTAACTGGCTTTGCATGTTTCGTCATTGTGATGCTAAATGGTAAATTGTAATTCTCCTGTTCACGTCACCATGCTCATTCATTTCATTTCACAGTTCTGACTGTGAACACACATTGACTGCGACTAAAAACTACTCAGGACTCGTACAGTACGTGGATGCCACAGATGAATATTTACAACATGACATGCCTTGCCTTCCCTGGGCTTTCATTTCATCATTACATTCTACAAAATGTGTCTCAAACTCTTTTTTATTTTTATTGTACACAGTTCACCAAACACACACACTATTCAACTCATATTATACACACCACAGAAAGAGAGATATAATCAGAACAAAGTGTAGTAGTAGTAGAATAGAACAGATCACCAATTATAGCCAACTTTCCCCCCGTCAACTCCATTCTCGTCTATTAAATTCCAATTTCTCATCCAATAATTACCGGCTGCAATAGAAACTGACTTGTTGATAATTATTTTTCCTCCAGTAGTGTAGTCTCCTGCTAGTAACAATAACTCACGACGATTGTCGTTTTGTGTGTGAGTGTGTGTGGTGAATACGTGTGGTATTATTACAATCCATGTTGTAAATTAGGCGGGCAGCCTTTCAAAACGCATATTTACCATTACGAATTGATCGCATCTTCTTCTTCCTCCTTCTTCCTACCTTCAAAACACACTCTACACTATTCATACCACATACCTCCCGAATTCAAGGTTATATACGTGTAGAATCCACACGCAAACTTAAAAACGCACCGAGAGCAAGGCAAAAGGGTGGTGAACTTTACATTACATGTAGAAAGACAAGGAAATATATTAGTAGCAACACTCTGTAGGGCATTTCCACTCGTACACTTGTATTCTTGTACCAATATAATATACCAGAAGCTATAAACATAACTGACATCAATATAAAGGCTCTGCTTTACTACTACACACCGCCATGCCATACCCCAGTCGATCCAAGTGTGTTAGTGTAAATAGTACAGGATGTCTATGCTAAGATAACCTCCAAGGAAATGAATGGAAAAGCATTCTTGTACTTCAAGTTCAGTTCACAGTCAACGAAGTAGTAGTCGTAGTAGTAGTAGATTATGCATTATACATCCTCAAGTGCAACTGTGCCTCAACTGCTATGCTATTCCTGTGTAAACAC
Organism: Pogonognathellus flavescens; assembly: GCA_019776165.1. Lineage (NCBI taxonomy): Eukaryota > Metazoa > Arthropoda > Collembola > Entomobryomorpha > Tomoceridae > Pogonognathellus > Pogonognathellus flavescens. The sequence goes on from JABASD010004477.1 coordinate 5,104, forward strand.
ACACAGAGCTAGTCTGTTTGTGTGTGTATACAGAAGTACAGTGTACGATACAGATACACAGTTTGTGTTCTGGATGGATGGAACAGAGATAAAGAAAATTTCATTTGAACATCATCGTCAGCAGAGTACTCCTGTACGATGCGTATGCCTTGAACGTAGAGAAATTGTATCTTGACACAGAGTATATTGACTCAGGCTACGTATAATAATAAATAATGTAGTATAAAGTCAAAATTGCACAAAGACTACTACAGCAAACAGTAACTACAGCTACTAAGCGATGTGGCTGGCTTGAAGTGAAGTAAAGTAAAAGTATGAATAGGTAAAGTGTGTAAAAATGTGTATTTTTGTACAGTGTAGCACACACCCTTATAAATATAAAATACCAGTCGGAGTAGACAGAGAGAGAGAGAGAGAGAGTTGCAAAGAAAAGAGTTAAATTAAGGTAGGGAATGCGTAAGAAAGGAAAAGGGCATACTAATACACACATAATAGTAAGAGCGTGCAGACAGACAGACAGAAGGAGGTAGACCTTCATATAGAATTTGGCTTAAACTTGAAAGTCAGATGTAGTATACGTATATAGAAAGAGTAGAAGAAGTGTAGTAGCTCCTCGGTAGAAATCTCGAGGGCTTCACAGATCGTTTATTGTACTCGCTTTTAGACTAGACCTTCCTATTATGCAACATCCACCTGCAATATATTTATAAGATAGGACAACCAGGCAATATACACACACAGCAGATGGGAGCAAGCCAAATCCAACACAACCGACTAAGTAAACTGACTGTGGATTCAATCCAAGCATATATAATACATATAAAGCCTATACTGTATATAATTCCTTCTATATAGATGTTTATATAAGTACATAGACTCTTTGGTGTAAGCGAACTGGTGAAATCTCAGCTGAGAAATATGAGAATCCCAATAGATCGTTTCTTTCTCCATCCTCAGTCTACCTTACTTAACAGATATACCTAACACCACGATTCTAAATGGAGTAACTCTCTGCCTTCATGTTAAGCACATCACATCTTCCGAAGCTCATGATGATAGAATTGCTTTTCTCTCCATATAAAGATGGACACTAGCTATATAGGTGTATAGCCTTCTTATATACACAAAGCTCGTCAAGTAAATGTCTATTATTGATAAGTGAGATAGTCTTACTATTCCCCGTGTCTTCTGCATCTCTTGACTCCTACGCTATACAAGTAGAAACACTTTATTCTCTTTTCTCTCTCACTATTTCGTTTTCTTCCAGCACAGATTACGTATCAAGAGCCACGAGTCGATGTCGATATCACAACACGGGCAAACTTTGCTTACTTTCGTTATACTATACTAGTTTAAGAAAAAATGAGTAAGATTACCTTCGCTACTAATACTATACATAATTTTATATATAGACCTGTATGCATATAAGTTACGAACGTGTGCAGTAACTGAAAAAGTTTTTGTCGATATGTATATACACAGATACTACTTATAAGAATGGTAAGTATGGGGAAGTATATGAAAGTGTAAGGTGAAGGTGGGTGATATGATTATGATGTGATGTGATGATACTATTATGATGGCGGCTAGGATTTTCTCCAGTGAACTGAAAACTCGTTTCTTTGCTTTCTTAAGTTGCGTCGTCCTGTTCAACGTGTTCCTTCACAATGTTCCAAGAGCAGGAGCCTTCATGAAAGTCGATATTTCCAAGATTGATGCTCCTCCTAGATATTCAGTGTTGTCTTTGTCAGTCAGAGTCTTCTTCTTATGTTCACGTCTCCCACAGTTACTAACTATACATGGTATATCTGTACTTATGCAATGCAACTGCTATATGTATATAAAATGTACACGGGAACTCTTATGCACTAGAACCACACGACGACGACAGCCAAGGCAAGGTAGCTAATAGGAAGGAGAGCGACAGATAGATTCGGTATGGAAGGAAAGGCAAAATCATTTTCCTTGGCTCATTGCACTTGCATGCTGACACTCCACGAGGATCAGCTACCCTCATCCTTTCTCTCGTCGTCTCGTCGTCGTCACATAACGCGTCTCTATGTGTGTTTCCCACTCCTCAATCCAAATTCTCATCTTTTCAACGAGAAACTCAACAGATTCACATTTATACAATATCATCTGCCTCATATGGACTTGTTTCGATTTTACTATATTATATATAGTAGGAATGTACATGGTGTGCGTAGATGTATTTGTATAATAATACTTTTTCCTAGGGTGTAGATGTGTGTGAGGTATTTGTAAGTAAAGAAGAAGAAGAGCGACGACGGTTGGGTTGTAGGCGGAATAGGAGCAGTAATAGTGACAATGAGGTAAAGATAATATTCCGTCGACTACTCGAATAGATATGTGAGTCTATTATTCTTCTATTGTAGTGTCTCGTGACTGGAGTCAACGTCAATGTCAACAAAGCCCATCATCGAATGTTTCCTGAAGTAAATAGAAGAAGCTCATACAGACCCGGCCAGTGAGAGCTTCCAGCAACCCAAGGCAATCTAAACAGAAGAGATTCCTATGGCTGAACTGAACAATCAGCTCCCATCAGATTTAACTCACTTTCTTTTAAGGCTTATACAAGTTCAGTCGGAATCGGCAAGTCCCTTGCTTTTGGCTCAGATTTACCTTCCCCTGTGATGTATGTGTGTATTACTAGTAGTACATGTACTATACTTAGTAAGGGTTCTCTCTGGTACTTTTGCCTTGCCTTTACCTGCGGCAAACTGTAGAGCTTTGCTTTATACTAACAATAAGTAATGCTGGCACACAATTCCCAGAGACACCCACGCCAAATCCTTTTGTTTGTAGGAAGAATCGCAAATGCCCATATGGGTCATATTAAAACACGTTTATTATTAGGATCCTCTCGCAAGACCAAAACCAAGCCAAAGTATATCCTCATACTCTATTCCGATAATCCGATTTAGTAATCCCCAGACTTAAGTTGAGACACAAGCTAAGAACACATCAAACAAACACCACCAACAAAATATTTTCAACATAACATTTAGTATAACATCATCAAACTGGCCGAAAGCCCAAGATTACTAAAAGTACAACTCCAAATTCATTTCCTTCATTTTAATTACACATGTGAACACCACTGTGTAGTGAAAACTTAAAATCGGATTATTTAATTTTAAATTTAACAGATGAGAAAAACACACTACTGCCAACTGCTGTGTGTAAAGTGTTATTCAATATCCGATTTCAATTCAAAAATTAGTCATGATCATGGCAAATTAAAAAATGAAATGACAAATATTAGTAGTAGACAAAGAGTGGCGAGTGATAATAAGCGGAGTGAGTTTTTTAGTGAAGTAATTTAAGTCAGGCTACTATGCATTTTGAATAAATTCCACGGTGGAGTATACGTGAAAGCGTAGTTTTTGTAAGCCTGAGTTTAATTTCACAGCCCGGTAGCCCATGAAGAAATGGAAAAGAGGATTAGCATACATTTCCTCATATTTCCATTCAATATCTTTACTTTACTCCAGTAGCAATGGCAATGCATACCTAGATATTGCACTCACTTCCAAAACTCTGCCTGGCTCTGCTCGCGTATCAATTGAGTCTTGCATGTGAAATGTGGCGTACATTGCAATATATACCAGCAGAATATCTATTTATATTCTTAGTATTCGCATGCTAAAATGTACACGTGCAGACTGCACCGTAGTACTACAGCATAGCATAAAACCTAACGAAAATGTAAGTAACCAAGCTTCATAAATACATTTACAGGCAGAAAGCACTTCTTTACTGTATATACAAACACTCATCCATGCCATGGCCATGTGTAGTCCTATAGTCCTCCTATATAACTTCAAACTCTCATTCGTGTCACAGTCGCATGCCATAACACCATACCTATAACTTTTATATACCTACGTACTTAACTTATACATTATTACTACACACTACACAGAGATCTTGTACGTGTGTCTTCGTTTTTACTGCACTTTTATATATAGGTATATAAATTCAAAAGCATGAACTGAAGTATACTTGTTACACATCTATATAGTGATATTATAGTGGTGGTGATGTATAGAATGGAGGAATAGACTATGTGGCAGAAAAGAAGAGAGTCATGCAAAGTGTATTTTGTGATGCTAAGGAGCTCGGCTGAATTCCTCTTAAAATTGCATTACAAATGTGCTCATCGTGGTGAAAAAACGGAATCAAATATGGTGCAAAAGGCTTTCTCAAAAGAGAAGAGCTCAAAACGTACATGATATACAAAGGCGAAGTTACACACAGCGCTGCACTTTGTCTACTTTCCTCGTTTCACTGAATAGATGTGAAAACAGATACGAGAACACTATAAGTAATAGAAAGAGACGGAAGCCCACGAATGGATAACGGAGCGTATTAGGGAAATATGAAGTTACGTTCTATTAGAAGAGACAAGGGAAGATTCAAAGATCCGTGTGTGTGTGTGTGCCCTCGCATCATCCCATGCCATCATCATCCCATGCCATCATCATCCTTTGGCTACTTAACATAGCCAAAAGCCTACTTAAAACACTTGCATCGTACTTTCTGCACGTATAATGTATAACTGCTCCAACGCTTCCGTCATCTGTGCATTTTATAATATATCAGTGATAATATATAGTAATCTACCTATATTATGGTATCTACACACACACAAGAGAAAATAATATATCATCTGTGGTAAATTTCCCTATATTTGATACTATATGAAAGTCCCTGTTGTAAATATAGGAGGCTTTATGCGTATGTGTAGATATATTAGTCGTATGTGGTTGGATTGTGTGTGTTGTGGCTTTTGCCCCGACTCACTTTCGCTCATGGGGATCCCACATGGAATATTTGCATCGGGTGCAGTAACGAAAGTAGTTTTGCAACGAACAACGAGTCAGGCAGGCAGCGTATACAGAGAGTTGTAGATGAGCTGGCTTTTTATGTGCTTTAACCAAATGAAACAAAGTACCTATCCTATAACATAAAGAACACGATTATATTCATATTCTCCAAAAATAGACTAGGTATATAATATTGTACATGAACGACCATCCTTTTGCTACGAGTATAATATTGCAAAACATTATTCTCTCTCGCTGCTTTCTACGGTACTTGCTACTTAAACACCACACTCTTCTACTCTTTAGATGAAACTCGCTCCGTGTGTAAACTCCCTGTGTTCCTGGTACTGTACAATGTGAATTCTTCGACAGAGAGAGAGAGAGAGTCTACTTTAGTGTTCGAATACTCTCTTGGATACACTTCACTCTGTTATTTTCCTACTTGACTTGTCTACGCATAACTTCAAGTTAAATTCTCTCTGTGAGCAAAGCAAACTCATTGTCATCATGAATATCCAGCTTAGACTTGGCTACAGCTTATTTCTACATTACATAATATAATATAAACCATAACCAACCTACCATCCTATACTATACTCTCATATACATTCAGTCGTTGTATGTGTATAAAGTATACACAGTCCTAGGAAGTCTTCTGGCTCCCGTTTAGCGGTTGGCAGTCTATTTTCTCTGTGCAAACATACGATTATTATAGTTTTTGAGAAAATTATAGCGAACTGCATAATAATACTCAAGTCTAGTCAACTCTTGTGATAATCTACGAGTCTACGAGGAAAACGAATATACAATACAGTACCATACACGTCGTTCCTGCTCAAAACGCGTGTAAATAGTAAATACCCCAACTATGGATGCATTTACATCACAATGAGAGAGAGAACTCGCTGAGTCGTCATCGTGTCGTAACTGTAGTCGTCGACTCGTCGTCGTCGTCGTCGTCGTCGTCGTCGTCGTCAGCATATTATACACACACAGTCTCTGCCTACTGTAGAAATTCGACGAGACGAGACGACTTTCGTTTCAGCAATAATGCATATTATGCCAAATGGGTTTACCCTTGCATTATTGCAGTATCCATTGTATTGTGCGTTCTGTAAAGGAATGTCCCTGTTCCTGAATCCCGAGTATAGTACTTACGTTTACGTATTAATTTTTATGGGGAAAGTACGAAAAACCAGCAGAGTACTGCTGTGCTAACAATAACAGCTTGAACGTGTACCTACTTGTATCTACTCTACCCATAGCTATGTCTACAGAATACTACACGATGAGGATGATGATGGTTTGCCTTGCTACTACCATACAGAAGCAGTTTATTTCCTGTATATAAGTTGGAAAGAATTCGTTGTTAGTTCAATGTACACACAGGTAGTAATAATATACCGTGTACTCTGTGCACTATTGAATTACGTAACACACACACACTCATAAAATACCTACGCATAACGCACCGGTATATATGCTTAACGTGGAAGTATGTATAAGTGTGTATAAAATATTGGATTACTTGGAAAGAAAAGGACAAAGCACAACGTGTCATCAGTCAAGGCGTCTTTCCACTCTGACAAAACTGTTTTCCGATGCATTATGGCAGCTGGATTATTCTATTGGATTTTCCTCTCGACAAAACATAGAGAAAGAATAAGTCGGCATGCTATGACACTGTCACACTCTACGTATGAAGAATACATACATATGACAGCTGTACAGACAGACATATGACACTATATACAAAATTATGGTAACTAAGTAAGTAGAACAGTCTAATATTATAAAAAAACATACGCACAGCATTAGCAACACAAATATAATGCAATAATATACTAACCATAATAATATTTTGTTTTATCAACTGTACTTACACATACAAGAAGCGTATAACGAAAATATTCTTTACATTTTGTTAGAAATGACGAGACGGAGAATTTGGTGTGTCGTCTCATCTCATCTCGTGCGTGGTGCATATAGTAGTAAATAAATAGTACACACTGGAGAACATTAACCAGGAGAAATGAATGTTCGTACATTACATTAGACACACGGAAAGATCATGTCGTCTCCATTACTACTATACACTCCTGCACACAACGCTGTACTCTACAGAGTCATCCACATCATAAATGCAGTTGAGTTGTGTTTGCCAATTGCCAATACAAATATCCATGCACATAACACACTGCATGCAATACACATACTCAAGAGGTATATATACCTCTAAAACACTACAACTATACACTTTACTTGGCAATGGCATATTATTCCGCTTGAGGCTGCATCAGGCATACGCACATCCCATAATAATATTATCTACTACTGCAATACTCGTGTGTGTATGTGCATAGACATTTGTGTATGTTTACCAGTATGATAATGTCGTTTCGTAGTAGAGAAAGTCTTCTGGTACTAGTAGACTTTGGATCTATACAGGAGATATAGTCTTAGAGAGTGTAATAATATACTTGGATGCGATCTCCCATCGGTTTCCACGATTTCCATAAGTTTCCACTGTTTCCGCCGAGGACATTATGCAGACTGAATGGGGACATTCACATCGGAAATAAAATCGAATGGTTTTGTCGACGGGGACTTGGGCCAACTAAATACTACAGAAGGACAGCAGGAATATCGAATGACAGGGCGAGAGACGTCGATCGACACGACGAAAGGTGAATTTACTAATGCCAGTACAATAAGTATAGAAAGAACTGCAAGTAGTCGCGAGTACACATTGTAAGGGCAGAAAGCATACAGATGAGAATGAAAATGGCCCCAAATGTCAAACTGTGTCGATTTGAAAAGACACAGCTAGAAGCACATTGTTTCCCAAATGGAAGGGCAGAAAAGCACGAAAACGGACCTAGAGAAATCCACACACGCATACACAGACTCTCTCACTTGCTCTCTCTCTGACAGAAAAGGCATTTCAACTCAAACAGAGAATTCAAGAGAACACTCTTGACTGACTTGACTTGACTACGTAGACAAACTGGGACTGATTGTCGTGTGAGTCGACCATGTCGATAGCGACGAGCATTATTGTCGAATCAACAGAAAAGCAAAAGGCACTTAGAATGTAATACTGTGTAATAATATAAGACCAAGAGCTACAGCTCTATATACTAACATTCTCCTATAGTGGTATCTCTATATACTCATGTGCATTTTATATTATGTACTTTTACCTTACCCAATACTTACTGATACACTACTCCCAACGAATTGAACTTTTCTACCATGTATATCCCCTGTACTTTACCTATATAGGGAGTTTAAAAATATACACGTGAGTTGTGACATAATATATTATATAGAGAGACATATTGTGTAACGTTATAGATTTTTAGGTCAGCGGCTACCCTGATGCATGCTCTCTGTCTCTGTCTTTCAATGCGCGTCGTATACCATAACGATGACAATCATCCCGTGTGTTCGTTTTTTTCTCTTTTTCTCTATCCTTTAAGGTTTAGTTAAGGTAGATTTGTTTTTCTACATGCAATGGGATGTGATGCGATCGTAATGAAGTCAACGCGTTTCAAACGAGTCAAAAGGACATGTAATCCAAGTACATTTAATAAAATCTCCATGACCCTTTGACATTTTTATGTCGATTCTTCTCTACAAAATGGATTACACACTACGTTGTTGGCAAGGGTCTCTTCGTGAATTGAAGCATGAACATGGATACTTATACAAATAATGCGCACATAATGTTTATCAAACATGGATATATACTCGAGATACGTTGTAGTACTTTGCACATAAATTCACGATATTAGTAGTATAACGCTTGAGTGCACAAAACACATGGCATACGATACAAACACACCACCAGGAACAAACTATTTATTGCGGATTACATTTCCACATTGAAATCTAAACGATAATGAGAGTAGAATGAGATTTATAGTGAGAGATTGGCTTAAATATTATTTATTAGGGTGTACCTATAACATTATTATTACACTTGGTACATTACACAGCGTTTTTTCCAGTCTGTCTCATGATGAATGGAAAGTGACCGCGAGAAAAGACAGGCATTTGCGTTTTACTTTGAATTGAAGGGTAAATAAGGGATAAATGCCCGACCAGAAGATTACATTGGACACGATTAGCTCGGCCTGGCAAAAGTGTAAAAATTGCCCGTGACTATTGCCATAAGGTTCATTCAAGTCAAAGTGAACTGTTGAACGGAACCACATGAACAAAACTGTCGGACGAAATCCATTGAAAATCCAATCTCAAAATGACAATTTTTCAATTGAGTTTTTACTCTCTCTCTCCCCTTTTTGTTCACGTTTTATATTAGAATGATCTTTCAACAGAATGGAAAGCAGACTTACAAACGCATAAAACTATTTCACAACGTGTATATAAACTATAAGGTAAAATTCCTCGTATAATTATTGATGTAATGTGTAGCACAGTGTGTTCAGTGAGTAGTAATGATTATTATGGTAAATAGAGTTGCATTGCATTCATTTTCGTATAGAAAATATATTCCACTATACGTTGTTATATATGAAAGCGTGTACTAAAGGCAATGGTCTAGCTAGTCGTAAGTATTTATGAGATTGGTCGTTTCGTCGCGAATCTAATAAGAAAAAAGTGGAATACGTGTACGTGTGGAGCCAAGTACAAATCCCTGTTGACAGGTCCTGATTTAAAAAGCAAATTGAAATTAAAAAATGAATGCAGTCTCTTTATAGAGATTGTGAATTAGCTTCGCATTTTTCCCAAGTAAATGCATGGGCTTATAGGTATATTACAAGGCGTACTCTAAGTAAGTAGCCCGAGAGAGACTCTCATGTTTTTATAGTGAAAGATGACAATGACAATGAGTATGATTATGACCCACGAACTTGTCATAAAAAACAAAGGGATGTTATAAGCGTCATTCACCGTTCCTGCCTTGCCTCTTTACGAGATTTCGCTGTGCAACATTAATAAACTAACGAGCATTGCATTAAAAAAGACCTGCTGGTATGCCCGGCTTTTACCCTCCCCTTTTTTCTAAGGCATTATAAAGACCAACACAACACTTACAGCCTTCGTTTATAATAGAGCCACACGACGCTATATGTTGAAACACCAACAACACGGGTGAGCACTGGCCAAACGTGCAGAACAAATAACGGAGCAATTTCTTGAGCGAAATTAGCGAGACAATTTGTGACATTCGTTCATCGATCTTTCTCTAATTGCAACTCACGTCACTCTTTTCACTTGTTTTGCCTTACACTCCCGTTCTTTCCTCGACCTCCCATCTCGTCTCTCTCCTACGTGTTTATATTGTACATACAACACAATACAGTAGCTATAGCATTCTTCTGTATGTATATACACTCTATACACAGTAGTATAGCATATATATATGAGAGGCTGAGCGTAATAAGGGGTTTTTAGAAATCACAAACAACCTTCCTGGA
>JABASD010004478.1:0-15382 GCA_019776165.1 Pogonognathellus flavescens
AGAATTGGCTATCATATTTGTATATATGACAGTGATTGTTTTGTTCGTAACAAAAATGAATAAAATAATTATCCCCCCTTTCTGGTAGTCTTAGAATTCGCACAAAGGGTGACTATTGCTTTATCTGTTTGATGTATCTTCTGGCAAACAGTCGCTATAATAATTCTGTAGTGTTTGTAGTATTAAACTTGGCTTTTCCTTTCGCATCGCTTAAGATCAAGTATTGATACATCCAGCAAAGAAAACTTAATTGGATGATACTCAAGTACACTCATTCAAACTTAATGCACACAGAGCACACTCAGTTGAATTTACCAGACTTCCTAAGTCAATACTACCAACATACATAAAGCTCTATATAAGATATTGATATTGTTAATATTGTTAGTGAATACTGATCCCATGTTTTGATATAAATATGATTAGTTTGTCCTAACTCATAGCATATAGTTTTTCTAGTTATAAGTAGCATCTAACGGGAAATAACTTGTTTCCCAATTGTCAACCATATTTTGATCTACCCAATAAATATGTAAGTTATACGAGACATATACCGCTATACAGATATAAAAAACTTTTCTTTATTTCGTATTTGATTCCAATGTAAATATGAGGGAAGTAATTTTTGTCTTCTTATTCAGGGGCACTCCATTTTTAATACGACTGCTATATGTATTGTAATGCGATTGAATTACTACATACACAGTTGTTGTAAGATTAAATGACAAATCACGTAAGTGTACAATTATTTAGTCATTAATTCCTATTCAATTTTATTTATAGACTATAAAAATATCTGTCAGCCAAACACTGCAATGTATTTTCTAAGCTACCATAAAGCTGATTTACTTCATTGAGAAAGTATGTTATCACATTAGGGAAGAAAACAAATATGGGAAACAAATGAAACATTATTGCCATAAAATTCTTTCCAAGAGACCACATTACTAAATCACGCATTACATTACGAGGTGTTTCTCATAAAATTCTAGTAAGAAAGAATGTAAGTGTAAGTGTTTACTTGCAACACAAATCATAGGAAACGGATAATGGAAACTTTATTCCTCCTTACTCAAGAGCTGTATAAACAGTCTGCCGTAAAAGATGCAGAATGCATGTTGCATCGTAGATTGGAGGAAGCAATTCATTCCTCGGTCATAAATGTGCAAGTGTCCCAAAGTGTTCTATCATAAACATTAGTCGTAATCTAAGTTAATGTCATGAAGCTTGTAGTAATATTTCCCTCCAGAGTGTTCCTTTCCTTACTGCAACCACTATATATGCATACCAGCACACCTAATATAAATACACAATCTGCGCTTATGCATTATGCAGGCTAAACGCTACTGGCAGGTATACACACAACGTTTCAGACCTATTTAGAGTATGTTAGTATATATGGCAATATTATAATTTAATAACCCATTACATTACACGCTGAGTAGATACAGCCATTGTTACGCAAAACTACTTAGTGCCTATGCACCACGACTCTGTAGCTGTGCACTGTGCAGCTTAACTTATACGTAATTGACTTGACTTGAGTAAGGATGTGGTAGGATGGAATAATAAGGCCTTAGTAGTTCCATAGAATAGAACAGGCTTCGTGCCAAAGGAGACAACAGCAAGCCAAAGAATGAGAACAAGAATATTTTACAGACAGCCTAAAGTTTATACGCGTTTTGCAAATACCTCTCATTTGTATCCTGCGTATATTTTACATAATAATACACATTACTACATGTAAACGTAAGTAAACATCCTACACGACGAAAATGTAATTCATGATATTAGTCATGCAGCGTGTCACAGCTATATAGATTTAGTAGTGTACTTATAGTCTACGTAATACCATTATGCAATCAGTATAATCATAACTAAGAGATATACCAGTATAAAAGCTGGTTTCTGTATAGAATATCCTATTAAGGTATTCATTTCATCTCTGGGACACAAGTATGAATGTATTTAGGCAGAGAGTAAATCGCAGAGCAAATAGTAGTGTGGCGGTACATGGAAGTGGAGTTGAATGCCGGGGTTGGATATTTTGCATGTATTTGTATGTTCTATATAGAGAAAAGTGTATAAGCTTTAGCTTGGAGACTTTCTTTCGCATGTTCCCTCATAGTACTACTCATACTCATAATATCTCCTGCACAGTACAAGTAATGTTTTTCTCTTTATCCTGCATTTATATTTATGGCTCAGAGTCTTGTAGTTTATGAGACGAGGGTCTCCATTCTGCAACACAAGCCGGGGCAAGAAAAGAGCCAAAACTGGAAAAAATGATACTGCATAAACTTTTATCTACACATATATATTCAAAAATATAATACTTTTAGCTCTCGTATAACTTGCATACTTAAAGCTTGCTTGTGTACGTACAAGTAAGCTCTGCAAAGCAATACCTATGTAAAGGCTTGCGTAGTTATTGCTCCAGAGTCTGACACAAGTAAGGAACATACCTCTTTGCTACACACATTCAACCAGGGAGGCTGATAGATAAATTCATGGAAATTTCAGCCAGTGACAGAAATTATGCTTTTGGATTACAATCACTCGCTCTAATGCGTTTCTTTTTGTGCATAGACCGGAACTGAACTGAAACGAATCCTAAATTATACGAGATACTGTACAAAATGCCTTTTTACCGTTAGCAGTCAGTCATAATACACATGTACACTTGTATCAACCGTATGAAGGTACATACAGAATTATACATGCGAATAACATCTAAGGCTTGCTATTTTCCCTTTTTACTGTAAGTACTTTAGTATACTTATATTGCATGTTCTTTGTAAAACCCAAGATGAATGGGAGTACGCCAAAATGAGATGTCATCAGGGTACTAGGAAAGTAGTAATAATGTGTCTCTGTAATGTAATGTCTGTATTAACAAGTATTTACGTTGTAGACCCCGCTGAAAAGACTCGAGCTGTAAAAAGTGGATCGCATTTTATTTTTTTCATTTTATAATACTTCAATTCCAGCATGAAACCAAGTAGAGTCACTAACGAGTGTACAGCATCCCTCGTATAATTCATTGTACACACTGCGTACATTACATTATATTATACACAGCCAGTGACTTTATATCACGTTATTCATGTACACATTTAATGTCTATTTATTTCGATTTTACTGCTTTGGATATCATTCATAAACTTACCATGGTATTTCTACTGTGGTGGAAAGTAACGGTCCGTATACGTATTACAAGTGTCGGTACAAACTATAACACGTGCAGAAGCACACAGACGAAGTGCATTTAATGGTAGTGTAGAGATAAGTGGAAGTGTGGAAAAGGTGAAAGCTCTGTGAGTTCTTTCTGTGCTATTTATGTTCGAGAGTAAGATATATATCAGGCAAGTGTTTAATATTATGATGACATGGTTGGCAGTAATAGGAAAATACATGGCTTCTTCTTTTTCTTAGAGTTAGTGTGCTATGTGCGTGTATGGGTGTGCGAGAAAGAGAGAAGGAAGGATGAAGTTAGTAAGTGAGAAAATATTATTACATGATGCCTATCTACTTACTTGAACACATGCAGATACTTGGATAGTTTCTATATCTTTTATGTAACAAAGTGCAAAGATGCTCAAAGGGAAAGTGTAATGATATTATAAACACTTGTAAATCTTTTGTCTGAGACACAAGAGAAAAGATAAAGCTTTGGAGTAAATGCTACAAGGATTTTAATAGATACTTTTTTCTTGCCGTCTTCTTCTGCTTTTCTGTCTTACTGCTAAAAGCGTTTCGTTTCACAACCATCAGATAAGAGAGAATGAAACGAACAACTCAGATCGTGTTCTATAACATAAGTAGCTGTACAGGGTGGCAATCTTAAAACAAAAATGACACATTCTGTACGCTTTAGAAGCGCTTTGCTCATTTTTAGTTTAGAATTTAATGGGCCAGTCTCTTTCAAACTTTGGTGCAGTTTCAATATAAAAAATTATAAATTATCTACAGCAAATCTTCAATAATATCACAAAAAAATACCACAAAAAGTATTATTTGCATGTAAAATTAAACTTACTTAGTTGCATAATACAAATATGTATATAAAATCCGAGTTGTTGTAAATCTCAATATCTCTGGAATTTGGAAAGAGTACGTATGCCTTTATTTTGAATACCCACATCACTTACAACCTTCCCCCCTGGGAGATATTGAAACATTTTTCTTAATTAAAGTGCTACCCTGTACATACATTGAAAAGCAGAACATTCACAAGGAGGGAATGGGATAAGTCGAAGAGTAAAAGAAGGAGAAAGTTTGTTGTGTGAATTATGGAACGCATTATGAAACAGCATCTCATTTCACCCGGCGTGTTTCTCCACTTGAGTAGTGCAGGCGATAAGTACTCTTAGAGAAGGCATACAACGACGAATTCATTCCCATCACAATAGACAGAACAATAGAGCAGCCTATGAACATACTACATATGATAGTACCAATATTCCGTTTCTTTTGTACGATTTCTACAGGAATTTTGTTAACTTTTGTCTCTTGCTCTGTACGCATTATTATTAACGCGCATTTCAACAATAGACACAAGTCTTGTCGAGTTAAGTCAAAGCCAACTCATGCAGTTCTATTATTTCTAAGGTTTCAGTCTTGAGTCACACAGCAAGACGAATTCAAGAAAAGAACTTGCTATGCGAACAAATTTTACAAATGGTATACTAGCACAGCGTGATTTGTAGTGGTTCTAGTAGCAGCAGTAGTGGTAAGTTTATATTAGTACGTATATGTATGTGTGACTCTTTTGAACTCTACTGTGTAGTACCATGCCTTGTACTTACACTACAGTGTACTATTTTGTGTTCATACATAAAAATACAAAGCTTTCACCACTGCATCACTTTTCTTGTTAATACGCAGCACAAAAAGAGAAATTCTTTAAAACGAGAAACTTTTCCCCAGTCTCTTTGTGTGCTTCGATGTATTTTGTACTTTAGCATTTCCCTGTTCTTGCCAGCCTTCAGTTTTCTTTTCCTGCCCTTAAGCCGAATTTGAGATAAACTGAGCAACTGAAAGAATGAGTGAGTGGGTGACTCACAGTAAGAGAAAGAAAGTCTCATTCTCATGTCATACCGCACAGCAGCAAAAATGCACAACATCCATTGTCTTTCTCCTACTTTATAATATTCTATGCAGCTTCCGTTCGTAAAATAAATATACCTATACAAAAAAGCGAGCATTTCATATATACTTTATACAATCCAACAGGCCCACAGCCTTATTCTACTTAAATGGACTACTTTTTTTATTTTACTGTAGTTGCAGTAAGTAGTTACAGGTACTTTCTCTTTTACATGATTCAAACGTCCTACCCAGTGTTATGTATTTTATATGCAGTACTGTATTATATGCCTAAGCCATAATTTTTGATAAAAGGTGAAAGTTTCTCAAAGCTCTTATTTCACGTTTCGTATAAAATCCACATATTCTGCAGACAGCTGAACATGCGGGGGATAAGCTGGGTGATTCGAGGAAAGAGAAAGAAAGGGAAGTACTAAGAAGTGAATAGATTCGTGCATGTAAAATAATAAGCACAGCACAGCACATGGAGATAACTACAAACTACATATGCAATCAAATGTAAATATGTAACATTAAGAGCAACAAAATAAAAGGAGCGAGTTGAACTAAGCAGAAGAACATAAGAAGAAAATGATTGTAGTAAGTATAATTGGAACACTTATTATGCAGAATGGAAAAGCAAAAGCACATGGAACGTACATGAGATGAATACAAGAATACAACATGTTTAGTATTCCTCTTCATGTCTTATGATTATTATTAAGTATCGCAAGATACTCGTATGAGAATGAGTTGTGTGTCTGACTGTCCGTCTGTATGTACAATAACTCACGAAATGTATGAGATAATGACTTCAAACTTGGTGCACGTATATTCCAGATGTTCATTGGAAGGTTAAGTTCATGAATGTCAATCGGTCAACTCCTTAATGACCTCTGACCGTTTGAGTAACTACAGTGTTAATACAGCTTCAACAATACTCAGTCAGCATTCTAAATAATATTTTTCAATTATATTTAGATTTAGAAGACCGCCAACTTTTGAAGACGAATGTTTGAATATTTCGAGAAATGAATATTAATGTTTTTAAATTCATAGAAGTCAAATAATAAGTAGTTATATGCGTACAGTTACATATTAGCGACAGTTGACATGTTGATGTCACGGTTAATGTTACCTTGTCAAAGTTCATAACACCACCGTGTCGCTTTTCCATGCGATACTTCATTCTACCGTTGCAAATGGTTTATTTGAATTATGAAGAGCCTTTGTCAAATAAGTAGCTACGTAATATTACTAATATGCATAACTTAAATATGCAGGTACTTTTCGTTCCCCATCAATAAGCGTCAAATAATGCACAGCCGTATACACCTTATATGTTCACCGCATGTACATACGATTCCTAGAATATTATTTTACAACAGATTGTCGCACCATGTGTGACTAGAATTTTCGTTCGTATTTTATTTTTCTCTGTTTTCAACCTAGATGTCTAAGTACCTAGGTAGTTAGGTACATTAGGTAGGTATGTAGCATTCTATCAACTCTTTGCTTTATTTTCTTCACTTGTTTGTAAGTTTTGATACTTGTGAAACTTTATAGTATAAAAACTGGTTCACAGTCTGTACCTTCAGGACATTTCTTGAATAGCTTCAATTTTTTCCGAAAGTTTTTGTTAATATTCTAGTGCTGCTGTGAAATTTGAACTTTGTTTAGTCGTTAACTCAACAGAATGTACGTTTTGGCAATCGGTATGCATGAGAGAAGAGATGCAGACTCTTTTATTACTACTCTTAGTCTCTTTACGTATGTTGCCTTGCTTTCTGTCTCTCCTATTGTTCCAGACTGAGACATGTCACCTTTCATACACTATTTATTAAGAAAATCAGGAAGTTAATATTTTATATCACAAAGAACCTGCAGTTCTCTTCTCCAGGTGCCTTAGAATCTCAACACAGAAGTAATATATTCACTTTTCTCCCTTAAATTATTAATTACAATTATTGTACTAAAACTTAAGGCTGTGATTCTGAAGTTCTTAACAACGAGAACTCCTTGTATGCATACAGAAATGAGAAAATGTGTAACATAAGGTTTAAAAAGAATTTTGCAGAGAGAAGAGTCTAAAGTACTAAAGTACGCCCAAAAGCTGAATGACATGTTATAAAAATGGAGACACAATGGAAAACGCTTATATCTTCGCTAAGGACGCATATAAATCATGTTTGTGAAAAGACATGAATAAAAGCAACAGTAAATCATTAAGACAGCTTGTGCATGTGTAAAACCCAAGGAAATAGTCCATAGCATTGGATATTAGCAGTAAGAACTTTTTTATCATCAACATCATGTCTGTTATTAATATTTCAAATGACGAAACTTTCTACTCATTGTTGCATTGTTCGTTGTTGCATGAAACGTGCAGATCGCGCAAAAACTGCCAACTACGGTTATCCTACATTTCAATTCGTTTACTTACTTATAACAGTAAAGTAACATCCCGTCACAAAGGACGTACCTAAGCAGTACACTAGTATAGTACCTACATAGAAACACAGGACAGACATTCTTGAGAAAATAGAACAAGCCGAGCGAAGACATAAATGGCAGCTGGAATATTTTCTGTTGTTAGTATGTACAACTTCTACTTCTGCATCTTTCCAGTTGCAAGTAAGTAAGAATTGTATTGTAAGAAAAGTCCTTTGGCTGCCACTACCACTGGGTTGACATGACATGAGCTGAGTTGGGCGGAACTTACAATCAGCCAAGTCATGCGAAAAGAAAAGTTTTGCTTGGTCATTGCTGCATAAAGATGCGAAACAATATTACATTCAGAGAGAGAGAGAGAGAGAAAGAGACTTAGGTATATAAGGCACAGATAATAATAATATCATCTTGGACTTTTTCTTAGCTTAGCAGTAATAACGATAAAGATGGTTCTGCTAATATTAGCTGAGGAAGGCACGTAGTAAACAAACTGCTACAAAATACTAAAATACAATAGGGCGACGAGGGGAGATGCTAGCACACACACAGGACAAGAAGGAAACATAAAGGGGATATAAAATAAACTGTCTAGTATCTTTTCTATATGGCCAGTGCTCTTACGATCGAGTCATAATAACACAAAAGTACACCACACATGAAATAAAAGCGATGTATCCTAAGGACATGATGGTAACAATGGATGTTCAGAGTAGTAAACTTGAAAATAGTAAAATTTACGATCGCGTATTGAAGGCAATCCATAATATTTGTACGTATCAATCGTTTCGATGGCTTAAGAATGAAAAACCCACGTCAAGCAACCTAATAAATGGAAAACAGACATTTTATACCACGTGTAACCCGAAACCCATATGATGATGTATCATCTTGGACTTTTTCCTAGGGCTGTAAAGAGCTGAGCTTGATGTATCCGTTCGAAAAGCACACACATCACAGACAGTTGGCCAAAAAGAAGGTTTAAGGGAAGACTCTACATCTCTATGTCAGTTCCTGTCGGTGTGCACTCTGTACATAATGTTACGATGTTAGCCTAAGGCCAAAGGTGAATTCAATACTGCCAAAGAGATGAGACCTGAATTGAATTGCTTGCCTCGCCTTTGAAATCAACAAAATGTCAGAAAAGAGCGGAACTCTATATTTACTCATGAGGAGAAGATATCTCCTCCAACACAAAACCAAGTTTCCAACTTTCAACAACACATTCAGCCATTTCTTCACTTCTCTTTGTTCTGCTCCCTTAATATACACACGCCACATATACTCCATACATATCCCTACATACTAATACTATACCTATACAAATAGAGATGTAATGCATATTTACACAGTTAAAGTATCTACTGTACAAAAATGCACCCGAATCCTGAAAAAGCAACATTCAACGCAAACCATGTTATAGCCGAAGTAAAAGCACTAAAATGCAATTTATATTGAGTCTCTCTCGATGTTTGAATAATATACATAGGTAGATAGTCCCTACTTTTTACGATTGAGTCCTGTAAGTTCTAAAGTATACTAAAGCGAAGGCAATAACATTGTGCTGCAGGTACAATGGAGATAGAGCTGTGATCGAATTCACAATGGGTAGGCCCTTATGTAAGTGAGGGAAAAGCGATAGGCGGATGTGTGTGTGTTGTTCCCAGTAACTCAAATGCGGAAATTGAATCTGTCCCTTCATATTTCAAAGTTTTGAGTTGTTTCACATTTATGGATAGTAGATAGGTGCACCTAGCTTATCTGCATATTACCGTATGCATAAGAATGAACTGAATGAAAAAGAAAGAATGGAAAGAAATAGAATCGCTCGTTTCCAAACACATTACTTCATAAAAAGAGAGTAAGTGAAAGCAACAACAGCACAAAACACCGAGGAATCTTTTCCCTTTGAAAAGTAAATTTCATACAGCATGTGCAGAGAAAAACAACTACAACATAGAACAAGTACCTATACACTATATAGTAATGTAATATACATAACACCAAAATGAGGGTTTCACTTTGTATATACCACACGGTCGGTGACGGTTACCGGTAAAGTGACTGTTGAGTGGCTAAAGTAAAAACTTAAGGAAATGCTAACAAGAGACGACTCTGAAGAGAAAGAGAGCTGTGGCTGAAAGGAAAGAGAGATCTGCAGATGGTTCTCCTACTACAACAACACAACACATCTAGTAATGCTCCGATTTGAGTCATCTCGTATGAGGATGGAAATGGCATATTGCTCACACTTTCACCCATAAGCTTTCACTTGAGTGTGTTTACACACTAGTAGTGTCCATATTTATTAGTCATACATTGCACCCTCTCTCTCTCTCTGTCTATCGTCGGAATGTAAAACCCAAGTATGTAGTAGTGTAACTGTAACTGTAACTGAAAGTAAGTAACTTTTGTAGAGATCTAAATGGATGGACGTGATTCTTATGTAAAGTGCACACTTAGTCATGATGGAAAGTGCTAAGGTAGTAGTAGTGCGTGTGTATGTGAAAGCAAATAGCTTATACACAATCGTCTCATGCGATGTACTTCACATTACATTAAGTAACATTAAATTGTATTGCACTATACTAGCTACTACATTTCATTTGATTCTAATGTACATTATCAACCAACACATATACTCTAAGCTCTATATAATATAAGACTTATATATAGATATACTATAGAAGTGTGTGTGTGTGTGCTGGAGATATTTGCCGGATATCATCATACGGCAGTAATAACGAAAGGGTCTGTAGGTATGTGATTTTAGTTTATATATAGGGGAAAAGTATGGAGGGAGATGCCACACGAGGCACACGGAAACAACATTGAGATGAAGAGAGGCAATGGTAAAATATAGGACCATATACTATTTCTTGTCGTCTGTTTCGGACGTTACAATACTTGACTTGGCATGGAAAGCTTGGGCATTGACTAGGTTGGTCGTGTCTGGCTCGACTTGACTTGGCCTCTGGTAAATATTACCTCTATAAATTCTGCCAGCTTGCAAAGAACAATAAGCAGCTTTATTTTATTGAATAGCCGTTTAGCAAGAACAACAGCGAGACTGTGAGACAGACACTCACATAATATATCTATAGGGGAAAGTGTTTTGGGGCTTTTGAACTTGAGTTCAAGAGTTCCACGCTCAACGTGGACGACTACTTCCGTTTTGTTCTTTAGTTAAGTAATGGGAGAGAGCGAGTGTCTAATAATATCTACGTACCTACTTACTTTGAAGAGTTAAGTTTAAGATTGAGAGAGTTTTTTAGTTTGTACTTACCCTTTGCCCAAATGCTCCAGCTGAGCTTCGATTGCTTCACAGATTCCCCTGGTGGAAGTTGAGTTTTCTCTTTGATTTCGACCACAGCGACTGAAATTACTCCCATTTTCCTGGTGCTCACTTATAAACTCTTTACAATTGGCACTCACTTTGTGTCCGATGTGATTTTTACTTTGTCCGGGAGACAATGACAAGGACTCAATGCCACTCCCACAGGATTGCAGTTGCTGCTGTTGGTGACTGTGCGGCAGATTTAGTGTCAATGGAGTGCGACAGTTTACATTATTTTCCCCGAAGAACTCCAGATGATGATGATGTTGATGGTGAGGAAGAGTGTGCTCGTGAACGTAATGAGTGTCGGAGCGAAGTGACGAACGCTCGTCATCTTCGTCCCCTACATTCGCCATACGTCGTCTAATTTAACCGGTTTTCTCCTTCTAGGTCTTTTCCCACTTTCTCCCGCAATTTAATCCAATCACTCTGCGCTGATTCAAAGTTCAGGGTCACAGTAAAACCCAAATTTCTTCTTAATTGCCACTTAAAATTTGTCAATCTATTAAACGCGGTTACTAACTGTCAGCAGCACATTTTCTTTTACAATTCTACCCACATAATATGTCTTTATTGGAAATTAGAACAATTTTATTTTCCCCGGAAAAGTTACTTTCACTTTTGAGTAAATTGTTTGTTGTTGTTGGCTTATGCGTACAATTTTGTTGTTGTTATTATAAAAGTTTAGTTTTTCGTTGGTAGTTGTAAATCTCCTGAGATAAAGATATAATTGAGTGATGTGTAGTATTTGTGTTGCAGTGCGTGAAAAAAGTGAAAACGGGTACAAACTAAAAATGAGTCGGTGTTTTCCCTAAAGACGGAGAGAGAGAGTGGAGAAAAGAGTGCACTATTTGTACAGTCACGAGAGTGAGACAGATGATCTCCTTCCAGTGCAAAGGATCCTGTCCAACTGAGCGTAATTTTCTTCTCGGTATCGGTTTTACTACTACGAGGAGAAGATGCACACAACACCGTTCCTCTTTTCCAACTGCAACTCTTCTTGTTTCAAAGGAGACTGCTGTGAGAGGAAAGCAAATTCCCTGATCATCGCGCTCTTCCCGAAAACCTCTCTGCTATGCGTGCTTTCCCTTTCTCCGCTTTCTCCGCTCTTTTCCTTCGTCTTTTTCCACGGCGAAAGAAAGACTGCTCGTCGTTCACTCGCTGCCACCACACTATAAACTCATCTCCTCTCATTTCTTCGCATTTCTCCTCAGCTCCTGCTGAAACTCCACTCTGCTGACTTTGTCAATGCTCCTGCTCCTGAAATTTTGTAGCTCTGTGGTGTGTGATACTTTACTTTCTCCATGGTTTTTGATATCTTCCTGTAGTTTTAAATACTGAAATGTTCCAGCTTTTATATATTTTTACTGATACACAGATATGAAGGTATCCCTGTTTTATATAGTGCTATATAATATTTCTCTATATATGTAATTTCTATATACTGTATTTAGAAATTCTTCTGTATATGTGTATCTGTGTATATGTCATGACGTTCTTTTGGTTTCCTGCTGATGTACATTGTCCTGTTCAAGTCCAAGCAAGCCAAGTTCTATCCGTACTAGTATATATAGGTGAAGCAAGTAAGCGAGGCCAACTCTCTGTCTGTCTGTGAGTTCTGAACAGATTACTAGAATGAATAGGATGCATAACACTCTAACTGCTACAAGTCTCAGTTCTTTTGCTGCCTTTTGGCTTGACTTGGCTCTGTGTGCTCTCATCTGCTGTGATGTGATCAGAACTGTAGTTACTTTAGTTAGTTGATGGTAGGAGCCTTGAAGCTAAAAGTCAAAGTCTTTCGTGTTCTCCTGTTTTCCCTGTATTTTGAGTGAGATGGTAAAAGTAGGCTACTATGTGTAAAATGTATGTGAAATGGTGAAAGTCATATCGTACAGTTTGATCCGATTGCCGCGACTATAACTGTAGAAAGAGACTTTTGGACTCATCCCTTTTCTTATGCATGAAATGACTCCGTCTATACATACTATGCGAGGAATAAGCTGCATCAGCCACCACCACAGCCAGCCTTGGAAAAGAAAGTCTTCTTTCTCTCTATATATGACTTGAATAGCCCAGTTTTCATCTTTCGTTCTTAAGTTTGCTTTACTTATTATATATGAGCTAGTATTATTATTTCCATATGTCTCACAGACCGACTTGCTATAAGAGAGAGAGAGAGTTAGTATTTATGTCTTATGTACATTTCACACCATCCATACAGTATTGTGTTAACTTCATGCATGCTCGCCTCTTTTATCTGACTTGGTAAGTATAGCTTGTACTTTGTGCATTAAGTGAGCACACATAATATATTGTACGTCATCCCGTCTTAGGATAAATGTATTTATGTAGTGAAACTGAAAGTATGGCTATTCTGTCAGTCTGTTTCATGTTTTTCATATAACGCAGAATCAAGCTATCAAATATTTTAAGTTCCCATGTAACAATATCTGTATATTTACAGTTTATAGTAATGCTTATAATATTATAGTATTATTCATTCCCTGTATATAGCTGTCTATTGTTTGTAATCTGCTTACTTTCTCCAGTTTGTATATTCCATTTTGTTTTCAGTTGACTTGGCTTCTACTTTCTTATTCAACGGTGTACGTTACCACACAGTGTTTTATGATGTTGTAGATATGAATATGTATTGTCAATCTCTCCAATAGAATTTTCTCTTCAGAATTCTGCACATAAATCTAAGTCTTTCACTTTCTGGGTTTCATTTTCACCAAAATTCTGATTGAGTTTATATTCAGTATTTCTTTATGAAAAAGTATTAGTAATGGATTTGTATAGGTATGGTATGTATTTAAAAAAATTAGAAATACATACCTGTTGGTCTGTTTCATTTGTTAAAACTAGATAAATAATAATTCTACAAATGCCTGTTTATTTTTGCTAGCTTCAATTAAAAATATAATATCAAATGCAAAAACGCTTTATCGCCAGATGTACCTAACTTAAAACCTACATTGATAGAAAATAATTCAGTGAGGGATTTCTGGACGGGAATTATTTTACTATTACAGTAATTCTTTTATGAAGTTTATTTTACTTTTGAAATTTTGTAAGAAGTATTTCTAGTACTTATGATTATGCAGGAAGAAATAATAAATTTTAATAAATTTTTTAATAATAAAATTTTACTTAGGTGTAATAAATGGTTAGTTATATGAAGGTGCTGTACAGATGTACATACATTATGTAGTTAAAAATCAAAGATTATGTAGCACAAAAATAAATTTCAAATCGCTTTTTATTCGATTATTAGATGCAAACATTCATTGCAAAGACTCAGTATGTCATTTTAAAGTAAGAAAATTTCCTTTTGAATGCAATACATGGAAATCCGATTGTCAAACGACCAAACATTCAATATAACGAGCAAGAATTGCTTAATTTTTAACAATTATTAGTAGTAATACATTTTCATTTTTACCTTTCGATATGACGTGTTCAAAAATGGTAACCAATTTATTAGTCTTACTGCTGATCCCTGTATCTGCGCAAACCGGCTTGACGTCTCTTGTTAAGCTCCGCTAACTCAGCACACCTTACGCACTCTTTATCCTTTACTTGACTTGATAAAACATCATAAGGAATTCCGTATAATTGTAAGCTATCCGCGTTTAAACTAGCGTATTCAGCGGAATCTTTAGAAACATCTAATTCTGATGATGAATGGTCTTTTGAGAATTCTGAATTACCAGACACCAAAGAGGAACCGCTTCCAAATAGACCAACAGGGGAATTATTTGATTGGTATCCTGCATAACTTTGCTTTCCAGATTCAGAATCTTTAACTTGGGACTGATGAGTTTTTTCTGACTCTTTGTTTCCACACCCGAGCTGGCCAATTCCTGCACCTGTAGCCCCTAACCCTACACCGCTGCTTTGAAGTCCTGCAAAATTCTCTTTATTTGACTGATGATCGTAATCTGAAGCTGAATGATCTTTTGAGTATTCTGAATTACCAACTGCTAAGGAAGAACTTCCAACGGGTCCAGTATAACCTACTGGGTAATTATTGTTGTTATATCCTACAAAACTTTGTTTTCCCGATTCAGAGTCTTTTACTTGAGATGAATGAGTTTTTTCGGATTCTTTGCTTCCAGCCACATAGGTACCAGTAGCTCCCAATGAAACCGGAGCAACAATACCACTACCTTGAACTCCCACAAATTTTTGCTTGTTTTTCTCATTATCGTATTCGGATGCTGAATGCGATTTTTCATACTCAGACCCACCATTAACTAAGGAAGCGCTTGCATATGGACCAGTGTAACCAACAGGGTAATTATTATTTTGATATCCCACATAATTTTGTTTTCCTGATTCGGAGTCCTGCACGTGAGATTGATGAGTTTTTTCTGACTCTAAACTTGCTCCTCGGCAATTACTAACACCTAATGCAACAGGAGAAACAACACCGCTGCCCTGAACTCCTACAAAATTTTGCTTATTCTTTTCGTTATCATATACCGAAGCTGAATGATCTTTTGA
>JABASD010004479.1:0-15379 GCA_019776165.1 Pogonognathellus flavescens
AGAAAAGAAACAAATCTTGCTTTAGTTCTTGGAGCCAATATTATTATTATGCAATTTCCTTTTTCGGAAATCCCAATATTGGCTAAAGATGGTCACTGCAAGACTTTTGATGAAAAAGCAGATGGATTCGGTAGAGCTGAAGGAGTCGCAGTTGTTGTACTAAAACGATTGTCGGACGCTATTCGAGATAACGATAGAATAATGGGAATCGTTCGCGGAACTGGTACGTCAGCGATATATTTAATTGAAAGCCTCAAAAAATTGATGATGTGAAAAGAAGTTAGTAGATAACTTACAATTGGTGTGCCTAAGTGGCATAATCAATTGAAAATTTTGTATATGAAAGAATTGACTAATATGCAGTCAACATAATAACAGAAATTCTATTAATTTATTTACAACAATGGATTTATAAATTTAGGAATTATTTTATTTCAGCTATGAGCAATGAGGGCACAACTTCTAGTTTCGGTACACCAAGTAAACTTTGCCAAGAAATTGCAGTAAAAGAGGCGTTGAAAAATGCCAAGGTCAATCCAAACGAGGTGGATTATGTCGAGGCTCATGGAACTGGTAAGAGAAATATTTTCAAATAGACAAACGTAAATTGAATGAAAGAGACAAACAAGATTTTTTTTTAAAAACGAGGAATTATTTAAAAAAAGGAATGGAATAAAGAAATATTAATCGATTGATTAAATTAATGATGATGAAGTTTTTATCGTTTTTTTGTAGGCACGCCGATTGGAGATCCGATTGAGTTTGCAGCCATTTCAGCTGGGTATGAAAATTCTGTTGGTAAACGTGATGTACCCTTAGTAATTGGGTCGGTAAAAACTAATATTGGACACACAGAGTCAGCTGCAGGTTTAGCAGGACTAATTAAAGTTATGTTGGCAATGAAACATGAAGTCATTCCTCCCCATATCAATTTTGAGAGTTTAAATCCGAATGTAAATTTGGACACTCTTCCGGCAATAATTCCGCGGGAACCCTATAGATGGGCACATAATGAAGAAAGGGTAAGAATTGCAGGGGTGAGTTCTTTTGGAATTAGCGGAACAAATGTTCACGCTGTAATTGAAGAACCACCGTTTTTCAACTCAAAAAAGAGTGAAACCAATTGTAAAGAAAAAAGCCATCACATTCTTACCTTATCCGCCAAAACAGAAAATGCTCTTAAAGATTTGACTTCAAAATATATACAATTTTTTGCTGAAAACCCAAGTTTGGATATTGGGGACGTAACGTTTACAGCCAACACAGGAAGAGCTCATTTGAAAAACAGATCTTATGTAATTGGTACTAATATCGGAAATATGAGATCAAAATTAATGTATTTCGCTAATACACCAACTCTCCCGGTAATTACAAATGCTAAGGTAGCTTTTCTATTCACTGGTCAGGGGTCCCAATATTTTGGAATGGCAAAGAGCTTGTATGAATCTCATTTGATTTTTCGTAGCAGCTTTACACAGGTTGCACGAATTGTTGAAAAACGTATTGGTATATCTTTGTTAGATGCACTATGGTCCGAATCTTTCCAATTAAATTTAGATCAATCGATCTACAGTCAAACATGTATTTTCGCAGTGGAATTCGCATTGATGAAAATGTGGGACAGTTTCGGAGTAAAGCCAGATTATGTGTTGGGTCATAGCGTTGGCGAATTTGCATCAGCAGTAGCAGCGGGAATCTTAGATTTGGAAGACGCCATAATTTTAGTTACAGAGAGAAGCAGGTTGATTCAAAATCTGCCATCTGGTGGCATGTTGGCTGTTCGTTTATCTAAAGAAAAAGTTTCACAGTTAATAGCGAATTTCTTAAAGGGTAAAAATGACACTTGGTTAGATATTTCGGTAATTAATTCACCAGATGAGGTTGTAGTAGCCGGAGACAAAAAATCTATTCAATTATTCCAAGAATTTTGTTTACAAAATAATTGCAAGTGTCAGTTACTGGCAGCATCTCACGCATTTCATTCTAGAGCAATGAATGACATATTGGAACCATTCGGAGAAATTGCAAGCAACATTAAATTTAAACAACCGAAATGTAAATACGTTTCAGGAACAACTGGCAGAATACTTTATGAAGGTAATGAAACTATGGATAGTTTTTATTGGCAACGACATGCACGAGAAGCGGTTAATTTTCCAAGTGGAATGAAAACACTGTACGATGCAGGATGTAATATTTTCATAGAAATTGGTGCTCATCCCGTTTTATTGGCACTTGGACAGGTCAATTTATCTTCTGTGGAAAGTTCTTTATGGTTGCCTTCTATTAGAAGAAATGAAGAAAATTGGGAAACTATGCTAACAAGTTTAGGAAATCTATATGTGAACGGATTTGATATAAATTGGAAATCAGTTGATTCATCTTTCCAAAGACAAAAGGTTGAGCTGCCTACATATCCGTTTCAGAGACAGAAGTATTGGATGGAGTGTAAATCGGAAAGACCGAGTAAGATTTTGCATCCCCTTTTAGGAAGAAAACTTGCTATTGCAGGTGTTAACGATAAAGTGTATGAGCATACGTGGAATTTAAAAGATTTCTCCTATCTTCAAGACCATCAAGTAGCTAACGTGACAATTCTACCAGCTGCTGGATTTTTGGAAATTATTTTAGCAGGAGCAATCGCATCTTTTGCTCAAAAGAATGCAGAGACACAAGGAGGTTTGAAAATTGAAGATTTCGTTGTAGAAAGTCCGCTTGAGCTTCAAGAAGGTTCTCGACAGAAAATCCAAATCGTAGCATCCCCAAATGAAGGTAATGCAGACACTCAGTTAATAAAAGTGTACGCATATCAAAACTTAAATGGTTACAATGACGAAAAAGGTTGGAAACAATATTCCAGCGCTTGTGTATCCGTTGACACAAAAGTTGAGGATTATACAGCTGAATCGGAAATAATATCCAAAATAAAACTTCGATGTCCACAGGAAAAATCTACATCAGAATTTTACAAAGTCGCCCCGGAAATAGGAATATATTTCGGTGACACTTTTCAAAGCATTGATACAGTGTGGAAGGGCACAAATGAAGTAATTGCTGCAATTCCATTACCAACGAATGCAGGCCAAATCAAGGATTATGTTTATCACCCAATAGTATTAGATGCAATGATTCAAACTTTTGGATTAAGCATCGCGGAGGAATTAGCTGATCTTTATTTACCCATTGCTATAGAAAAATTTATAGCAGTAAATCAAGTCAGTGAATCTAAACATTTTTTCGCCCATGCCAAATGGGAGCAAGGAAAAACAAACGGAACAGTCAGGTTGTACAATGAGAAGAATACTTTGTTAGCGATAATGGTTGGAGTGAGATTGGTGAAGACATCTATTAGTTCATTTCTGAATGTAATCAATGCACAGAAAAATATGCTCCCTGGTATGTACCAGGAAGTATGGCGCTTGCGCAACAGAAGAGCTCCGTTGCAATCCAGGGTTGATTTAACTAAAGTTAAAAATGCTGAAGAGCATTTGGAAGAATTAACTCGTGGAATGAGTAGTCATGTAAAAAAATTGGAAGAAACAGCGCAGGTTGAAAAAATTGGAGACAAATTATTTGCTCTTCATATTTTGAAGATTTTTCATGGAATTGGTTGGAAACCAATTGTCGGGAGTAAGTACAATGTCCGTTCAGTGATGAGGGACTCCATGATTTCAGAATCCCACTCTGGTTTGATGAGTCGCTATTTTGAAATTATACAAGAAGAAGGTTACTTGACTAAATGTGAAAATGATAAAATTTACCTAGAAGAATGGAAATTAGTAAAGATATTTCCAACAATAGATATTATTTTGCAAATGGAAAATGAAGTAAATAAAAATTTGTTTTCTATTATAGGGAAGTTAGAAAATCACACGATATCACATATCGCTACTCTTTGTGGCAACTACTTATTGGATGTTATTAAAGGAAACATTTCCGCCATTTCCGTTTTATTTGGGGACATTGATAAAGATTTGAACGCTTTGAAAGTGTACACAGAAGGAATAGAGGTTCTTACAGCTAATAAAACAATAAGCAAATATCTGAATATAGCTTTTCGTGAATCCAATAATGAATCTGCAACGGAAAATTCAGTGTTACGAATTATAGAGATCGGTGCTGGGAGTGGAGCAACT
Organism: Pogonognathellus flavescens; assembly: GCA_019776165.1. NCBI lineage: Eukaryota > Metazoa > Arthropoda > Collembola > Entomobryomorpha > Tomoceridae > Pogonognathellus > Pogonognathellus flavescens. The sequence continues at coordinate 4,137 of JABASD010004479.1, forward strand.
TCTAAAGAAATTATTACAAGTTTGCAAGCAGCAGGGATTGCTTTTCAATACACATTTACAGATATTTCCCTTCACTTTTTAGACGAAGCTAAAAAACAATTTTATGGATATTCAAATGTTGATTATAAACTTTTAAATATTGAAAAAGATCCGTTGACTCAAGGATTCGCACCGTTTTATTACGATGTAGTTATTGCAGCAAATGTTGTACATGCAACTGAATATCTCAGAGTTTCTGTGACTAACATTAGAAAACTTTTGTCTTTGTCCGGTTTATTTTTTCTACAAGAACTACTAGGTCCTAAGAGAAGTGTGGATATAATATTCGGAATTGTTGAAGGTTATTGGAGATTTAAAGATTTTGATTTAAGACAATCTCATCCTTGTGTAACTAAAGATGTTTGGGACAAAGTACTTTTAGAATGTAATTTCTCTAATTCAATTTTGCTCTCCAAATCTGACGAACTTACCTCAGTGCTTGTTTCAAGAGCAGTTGAATTAAATAATAAGACTCCACTCTGTTCAGAACTTGCGATAAATATTGCAAAGAAATTATCATGGATAATAATTTGTGATGAAGGAAATATTTACAAATATCTGAAGGATAAATTAGAAAAAGCTGGACGTCATGTTCAACTTATTAAATGTACAAACACAAGTCGTCCAAAAATTGTAGATAGTGACAACTCCACTTTAGTACAATATTTAGATTTATGTAATTATTCCACTGTAGAAAATTATTTTTATAATTTCTACGATAATTATAATGTTGAAGGTGTTGTATATCTTCCCGGATTGAATGATTCAGATTGTACATATAATCAACAGGAATTTCTCCATCCTGCTTTAAATATTTGTAAAACGCTGGTAGCTAATACTCATGTCACCACTCGAACTTATGTGGCCACACGAGGAATTTACGTTATTGGCGACCAAGGCACTGTGAACCCCTCCAAAGCAACTTTGGGGGCTTTGACTAAAAGCATGATGAATGAATTGCCTGAATTATTTACTAAAAATATAGATTTAGATCCTGACAATACCGATGAGATTTATTCCGACAGTTGTGAAATATTTCACGAATTATTTAAAGGGCAGGATAAATTAGTTTGTTATCGAAATAGAAGAAAATTTGTTAATCGTGCCTCGAATTTTCCAAGTCCCGTTGCTCCAATTACTTTACCCAAAGGACGCTACGCGATCACTATTCCAACGACAAAGAAAATTAACGATGTTGGTTTTAGGGCTGTGGGGAAAGAAACATTGGGTCCAAGCGAAGTAGAAATTTTAGTCAAAGCAACAGCCTTGAACTTCAGAGATATTTTCGTCATTTTGAAACCAGACATGTTCAAATCTTTGTTTGATGCAGTGGGAACGGACTTTTCCGGAATCGTGTCAGATGTAGGCTCAAATGTGTCCAAATATAAATTCGGAGATGAAGTTTTTGGAATTTCCAATTCAAGTAGTGCAGCCAGCCACGTTGTGGTAAATTCTGCAATGATTTTACCGAAACCAAAACATTTCACTTATTCAGATGCTTGTACATTACCATCCGTGTTTCTCACGGCTTATTACTGTCTCGTAACAACTGCAAATTTGAAGGCAGGTGAAACAATTTTAATACACGTAGCTTCTGGAGGAGTTGGACTAATTGCAATTCAAATTGCTAAATATATCGGAGCGAATATTTTTGCAACAGCTGGCAGCAAACGTAAAAGAGCGTATTTAAGGTCGTTAGGCGTGAAAAACGTTTTTCATTCTAGAGATCTCAGTTATGGTGATGAAATCTCAAAAGCCACACATGGACGAGGTGTGGATATGATTCTGAATTCTTTAACTGGACCAGGATTTAAAGAAGCTTCTCTAAATTCTTGCGCTGCGAATGCACGATTTGTGGAAATGGGTAAAGTCAATATTTGGCAAAATGATGACGTCAGAAAATTACGACCCGATGTTCAATATACAATTGTAGACTTGGAAAAAGTAAAAGGCGAGGAATTAGGTGCTCTTGTTGACAAAATGGGGTACTTTTTTGAAAAAGATATTTTCACTCCTTTACCTTACTCTAGATTTGAGCTTACACAAATCAAAGAAGCTTTGAATTACTTTTTAAAAGCCCAACACATTGGCAAAGTAGTTGTAGCCATGCCTGAAATTATTGATAGTAACGGACAAAAGTTTAAAAATGAATTAATTTTTAATCACAATGGAACTTACCTTATTACTGGGGGTTTAGGTGGTATTGGCTTAGAAGTGGCAAAATGGATGGCAGATTGCGGTGCAAAGAATCTCGTTGTTGTAGGTCGCTCTGCTGCAGATGCAAAAACTACTCAAATTTTGAATAATTTGAGAAGTAGAGGTTGTCAAATATTATCCATGCAAGTGGACATTGGAGATATGAGTCAATGCGAAAATTTATTTAAAATTATTCGAGATCAATTACCTTGTCTGCGAGGGGTAATCCATTCTGCTGGCGCACTTTCAGACGGAATGCTCCGCAACCAAACTTGGGAAAAATTCCAAATAGTTTTCAACGCTAAAGTACAAGGAGGTTGGAATTTGCATAACTTGACCAAAGAAATGAATTTGGAACATTTCGTTTTATTTTCTTCCATGGTATCTTTATGGTCTTCCCTTGGACAAAGTAATCATTGTGCTGGAAACATGTTTTTAGATTCTTTAGCACATTATCGTCATTCTTTGGGATTGCCTGCTCAAAGTATAAATTGGGGTGCCTGGTCAGACATAGGAGCCGCTACGAACACCGCATTCGGAAATGAAGGGGCTTTTGGTGTAAAACCATTTACTCCTACTCAAGGAATATCCGCTTTGAAATTTATCATGACACACCCAAATATAACTCAAGTGGGTGTAATCAATTTAGACGTGGTCACATTCAAAGCTTCTTTTGGACATTTTGGAAAATCTTTGTCAGAGTTAATTGATGACACTTCTCTTCCTACTTCTGACTCTACTACTGCTGTTCAGTCGGATACATTTTGGTCCGAAATCAATCCCCTTTCATTGGAACAAAGAGTTTCACATGTCAAAAACATGTTACAAACAATTATTCGTCACACATTGAAAATACCAGACTCTGAGAAATTAGATGAGTATCAAACGTTCCAGGAAATGGGGCTTGACTCGTTGATGGCGGTTGAAATGCGAAATAAACTACAGTTCATCGTAGGGAAAAAACTTACCCTTAATGCGAGTTCTTTGTTGGATCATCCGACAATGAACAGTTTGAGTAAACATCTGGCAGAATTAACTATGACGCTTAAAGGCGAAAATACAATTTCATGTGTAACTTCAGAAGGAAATGTAGAAACGGAGATTTTGGTAAAACAAGATTCTAATTTGCCAATTAAAATGAATGCAAAAATTAATTGCGTCAACCCTTCAAAAATTCGTAATGTTTTGCTAACTGGCTCAACGGGTCATTTAGGAGCCTACATTTTAACAGATTTGATTTCAAATCCTAATTTGAATGTTTATTGCTTGATCAGAAGCAAAACAATTGAAAATGCAAAAAAGAAACTTATAGCTAACATAAGAAAATTTAATTTAGACACCCAAGTGGATGTAGGAAGAGTAAAAATTGTTCTTGGTAATATCGTAGAAGATCGTTTAGGTATTTCTGAAAAAGAATATGAAAATTTGTCTCATTCCATTGATGCCATATTCCACTTGGCAATAAAAGCAAACCATGCAGAAAAATACAAAGTTTCCAAATCAAATGTTGACATTCGTTCTGTCAATGTTTGTGGTACGTTAAATGTTTTGAATTTTGCTGGAAATGTGAAAACGAAAAGAGTATTTTACACAACTTCTTACACCACAGCAAACAGATTGTCAACGGAAGGGCATATCGAGGAAGAATTTCCAGCTGAAGACAATTTGGGAGATGGAATATCTTATGGTTATGGGTTAACAAAATTTGTATGTGAAAAACTTTTAAAAAGAGCAAATGATGTTGGAATACCTTGCTGTGCCATAAGATATCCCACTTTATCCGGTGATAGCGTTACGGGACATTTCACAGTTGATTCAAATTTTATGTTAAATTTATTTTTTATTTCGTGTCGTATGGGAATTTTGCCTAGTTTTGTTGGTGGCTGGTTTACCCTTCCGATTGACATAGCTTCGAAAATGACGATTGAACTGTGTTTGAATGACAAAACCAAAGCTGGAATGTACAATCTTATACACCCCGTTCCAATGTATTCAAAAGACTTCATTGAAACTGCCCACAAATTTGGAGTTTCATTGAAATTATCAAATGATGAGGAATTCGAAACTCTTTTGGTTAAAGAAAGCGAACACAATACTTATTTGAAGTTCTTTACAGAAGCGTATGGCAACAAAAATTTTCAGGCCATTTTTCATTCTACATTTCCTGTTGCTAAAATACACTCTGAAAATGAAAGCATGATTTACAGACCCAGTAAAAAACTTTTAAATGTGTTGCCTAACTTTATGGACCGAATACCCGATATTAAAAAATTGATGCAATTGTACATGCAGTTCTCAAAAAATAGTGGAATCTTAGAGAAGTTTGGTGTTAAGATCAATTAATGCAAATAAACCAATCAACACCAGGTGTAATAAACAACGAAGGTTCGTAATATTTAAAAAAAAATTGTTTATAAGCTTATTTTGAAAACTTATGTATAATTTCACTTGGGTTCACTTGAGTCCTGGTACTAGAAATATTGAATGGGTCAAAGGTCATGAAGGAGTTGACCTATTGACCCGATCTTCGAACATAACCCCACATTAGACCTCATAGTATGTGCAGCAATTTTGAAGTCTTTAGCTCAAACCGTTCGTGAGCTATCGTGATTACGGACAGTAAAAACTTCGTTGTTAATAAATGTACTAGTAATATACATATTCTTACTAAGAAAAATATATCATTGTGATCAATGTATGTATTTATTTATTCACCAATAAAGTACACAAAATGAATTTAATAAAGTAATGTAATAATGAACGACTGAAACTACAACGTGGATTTATGTGTTATTAAATTGTTAAAGATATCTTATTTATCGTAATATCTGTATATACTACACTACAACTGTAGTTTATTTCATTATGGTTTATAGAATGGCCGCCAATAGCGTACCCAGGACTGTGTGAGTGGCATTTACACCGTGGAACACATTTACAGAGTGGGTGTGAGCATTTTTACTATTTAAATCTGTAATATATTTGAAGTGGTAAATAATAATATCAAATTCACCTATCAAGTAAAATAAATAATAAAGCTGGTAGCTGGGCATATATAGTGTGCATTGAATATTTAATTTCAAAGTAAAACAACAAGGTTACAAGTGTCAGGGTCTTTTAATAACATCAGTAAGCTGTTTTTTAGTTGATACACCGAGAGAATGCCACGTCTGTATAGAATTTCTACTCCCAATCATGCCAACTTTTTAACAGTAGTCACTGGTTTATAAATACTCAAAATTTTATGGGTAACCAAACCACACAGTATACTGGTGTACAAACTTATCATTCCTACAGGACACCTATTGCTAAAGAAAACCTTCTATATCAACATTTTCACAATGTTCGTCGAATTCAACACACTTTCAAATTATATCGGATTCCAACCACAATGTACAGTTAGTCAGATACATACATTAGACAGATGGCAAATAAAATAAATGTCATTTCTTGTCCTAGTGGCTTTAATGTCAAGATTGTCACGAGCTTGCTGCGCTCATTCCTTCAGCGAAGTACATCAGTACATGTGCTATGCATGCTAGACAAAAATCGATTTACATAAGAGCTGTCAATTGTCATCACTTCCAATTCATTGAGATTGTGTTAATATTGTACAAATATGTTAAGTATTATAGATTCCTAAAGTTCAAATAATTACTTTTGCAGAGATATTATTATGACCTCATAAAGCATATGAATGAGTATGTTGGGTTTCAGATAATATTGAATACAATAGCTATATTATTTCTCATGGTTTTCCTAGAATTACGAAATAAATTTCTAGTTAACCAAAGTTATCATTCTAGCCAACCAGATTGCATGTAACACATATTATATCCAACGCTAAAACAAAACAATCAAATAATATATCTGTGTTACACTATATTTACATAGAATCTATTTTGCTATAACCATTCATATTGCTGAGCTAGTACAGATAAGACATCGTCGCTCAATTATGATTTCGTTAATCAAGAAGAACCGCATCAGTTTCATCAACTTCTTAGTTGCTGAATATTTGGGACTGATTGTTGCAGATGTAGCGGATATATTTTGTAGCAATTTGATAAACTCTCCTATGAAACAAAACGCGGATTTTATTTTTCTGATAACCACTTCTTCAGTCCTTGGTATAATTATTGCATCTTTACATCATTTAATTCATTTTTATAATTAAATTGTCTTTAAGCAATAATTCATTCAAATTTTCCAAACTTGTAGAAGCACAAATCTTATCTGGAATTTCCGTGGCATGGTTGGGTTATCACGATAGTTTGAATAATAGTAATGCAAACAGCAGTTCTTTACTCAAATTTGACAGCTTTCTGAGTAAGACCAATCACTCCAGCGCAGTGCACATTTTTATTGATATCAAAAATGTAACAAATAACGTAATTATTCAATATAATATAATGTGTATACAATTTTTGGCATAAGAATGAAATTAATTGAATAAAACTACAAAATTTAATTGTGCGTTTTTCAGATAGATATTTTTCAGATGAAACATCAACGGAAATCAAAAATTAATATGTGGAACGTGAATTTCTTCTTTTTTGTTCAGAATGAAGAGACAATTTCTCTTATAGCAGATGAAATACCTCGTATTTTTCTCTCCTTGACAAGTCATATTTACTCCATTTTAAATCAATCAATTTTTGAAATATATCATATCAAAAATCAATTGATCATTCAAGCAGCCTGCAACGCATATCAGTCCGACATTCACAACATGGATGTTTATCACGTTCTACTTCAAGATGCCCTTAGAAGAAAAAATATGCGACTACAGCGGGTAGTTGGTGTTGCAGAGGTAAATCATATCAACGTCTAGTTACTTAATGCTTGTATAATCATTTATCAATTTATTTATGTTTCAATTGTTGCAAAAACCATAAAATACCAACCTAATAAATGTAAATCATTGATGGGAACAGAAAACAGCATCAAATCTTAATATTTGTGTTTTCAAATAATAGAGAGATGAGTACAATGGCGCCTCTGCAAAAATAATTGATGCGGAACCCTACCCCCGATTTGCATCTGGACCATCTGTCAATTTGTTTCATGAAATGAGAGATTTTTTAAACTTCACGTAAGTGTGTCTTAAACAAAATAAAGTTTTACAGTGCGATTTTATTCAGTTATAAATTATATCTCTCACTCAAAACCTTGATTGGCATTCTATTTTTCAATGTCACAGGGAAGAAGCCATTAGTTTACCTGGCGGTGATTTAGCGTTTACAATAAATAACTCTTCGGCAGATATCAGCCTGTCACAAGAAACTATTTACGAATACAGAGCTAAAGCAGTGACATTTCTGCAAACGACAACTACTTCAGTGTGAGTAGTAGTTAGTAACACAATATTTCATTCATTGTTAATACTTTGTTGTAACTCCATGCACCGTATTCTTATATACAGAGTTATTTGCGCACCTAAGTACTTACAAGGAGAAATGCAATGATCATAAATGATGCATTATGTACGTTAATAATTTTTTGTTTGCTTAAATAGACCTCTCATGTATTTCGTTCAACCATCAGCTGCCTCACTAAGAAATATTTTAATTTCTCCCTTCAGCGCGTCAATTTGGGTTTGTTTAACCATTACCTGGGCGTTTATTACTGTATTCTTTAAAACACTTTTAGTAATTCGACGAAATTTTGCTATTACTGATGAGTACTTGGCTGAAAATGAAGTGGAGTTAGAAAATGACTTATGGTTTTTTACATTTCAAATCGGTTGTCTTTATGGTAATTTTATCAATTATTAAAGAATAAATCAAGGTTCAATGAAATTTAAATCAAGAAAACATTCATACAGATTTAATGAATACACTTTATTCAGGGTGGAATGACTTGATAAAACAACTGTCGGATTCAATCAAAATTGTAGTTTGCGTCACATCTATAATGGGCTTAATAATTTACAATGCTTACTCTGCCGTTTTTGTTTCAAGACTTACTACGGAAAAACCACCCATATACGCTAGCTCTCAAATTTTCAGTAATAATTTTATGCTTGCAGTACACGAGAAGAGTAACACTATGAAGAATTTAGTAACGGTGAATTTTATTTATATTGTGAATTAAATTCATTTTATTAGAAACGCCACAAAATTTAAATACATAAATTCTTTTTGAATCTCATTTTTACAGAGTTTGAATTATTTTTCTGTGAGAACAGTTACAACTGAAGAAGAAATTCCAGTCATGCTAAATGCAAAACTTTCTTTGGTTTCTTTTCCGGACAAATTCTTTTCTGCAGCCAGAGAAATGAATTATTCGGATATATTTGTTTGTGAAACATTACATTCCCTACCGATAAATAGCGTGCCTTTCAAAAGTGGAAGCTTTTTAAAGAAAGGAAGCGATTTTAAAGAAATATTTAACAATAGGTAACAAGTTAATATAACAAGCAGTATAAATTACTTATTATATAAATTATTTTGTCATAAATCGTTTCAAGATCACACTAATTTATATTTGCTTTCGTGAAGGATCATATTATTTATGGAAACCGGACGCAACTTGCGGAATCGTCTGTACTATACGATTACTACAGAAATGTTTTGTCTTAAGCCTGACCGTGTTACTTTCAAGGCGTTATCTTATAACGACATTGTTACTGCATTGGCCTTTGTTTTATGTGGACTGTGTATTTCATTGCTAGCGTTGGCAGCTGAAATTATGTATAGTCCTTGCAGAAAATTTCTCACGGTAATTAAAGTTGAATTAAGTTATTAAATCATAGCTGCATGTATAAATTTTAACACTTAATTATACAATATATTATATCTATAATTGACAATTAAGCAGAACAAATAATGTGTGTATACTTAAGATAATAATAAAAAATATCTCAATTCTTTTAATACCACACTGACACTGTAATTTAATTACTATCTTCAAAATAATAATGCAAATAAAAATACAAAGCCAAAATGAATAAACAATAAACCATTCGTAACGGTTGAAAGAAGTTAGGTTAGGCATGACAGGGGACCAGGATACAAACTGTGTGTTTTTCACGAAAAACCATAAGCCAATGGTTTCTGGGTTTTTGTATTTTTCGGGTTTTTGATTTCTCATTCACTGTATTTTTCAGGAAATTCAAACTAAGGCTAGATTTGACCAATAAAATTAGTTATTCACGTTCTTTTAATATTAATAATAATAATTAAGTTATTTAGACAGTATTACATAAAAAATTATAGTGAAAACAAAAACAGTGATCAATTTGGTTAAATATTGAAAAACATAAGAGCAGAAGTAGTACCCAATTCATGTATCTGTGAAAAGTTTGAATTGTTTAAAGAGGAAAAGCATTTTTGCATGACAGGGAACCAGGAAACAAAAAACCCATGTGTTTTTCACGAGTGGTGTCATAAATACATATTCATGCTTCAATTAATATAAACCCATTGGTGATATTAAAAATTTTAATAGCGCTCCTATTATACAGTGGTTTAATAAATAAAATAATCGCTTAAATTAATATAAACCCATTGGTGATATTGGAATATTAATAGCGCTCCTATTATACAGTGGTGTAATAAAAAAAATATGTGCTTGAATTAATATATAACATTTGGTGATATTGGAATTTTTTATAGCGCTCCTATTATATAGTGGTGTAATAAATAAAATAATCGCTTAAATTAATATAAATCAATTGGAGATATTGGAATATTAATAGCGCTTTTATTATATAGTGGTGTAAATAAAATAATCGCTTAAATTAATATAAATCAATTGGTGATATTGGAATATTAATAGCGCTTTTATTATATAGTGGTGTAATAAATAAAATATGTGCTTAGAATTAAAATAAACCTATTGGTGATATTGGAATATTAATAGCGCTCTTATTATATAGTGGTGTTATAAATAAAATAATCGCTTAAATTAATATAAACCTATGTTTACGTGCGAAACATTAAAACTGCTCTTATTACATAGTGGTGCAATAAATAAATATAATCGCTTAAATGTATATAAATCCAATTAGCAATAATTAGTTTGTTCTTGAACCGATCATGTTCATGAACGAACTCTGTCTTCCTATTTGCTTTATTGACGTATGCTCAAAATTTCATTTCGTTGACCTAAAAATTACTCAAGTTATCGTGTCGACAGTCAAATTTAATGTATATTTAAATAAACGATTCAAACATGTTGTAATAAAGTAGCGGAAGAAAAGGGTCAGAGGTCAGAGGAAATCCCCATTTGCAAACTTGACCTTTGCTTGGAGCCAGAGGTCACGTATGAGCAGTTTGAAAGAGTTCTACGGACAGACGTAAACACCATTCTTATAAAGTAGCTTCCGCTACTTAATAATATACAGATAACAGGGTTTGAAGTTTGAATGAATATTTATGATAAATTGTCTCGTCTGTCTCTACTTTATTTATGTGTGTCGATAATTTCGAATATCTACCCTACTGCCCATATCTAATACATCAGTATCAGTTATAAGAATAGTGAGTTGAGACTACGATGAGACGTGAGAGAGACTGCACTACTTAAATATAGGAGATACGTGTAATGAACGTCTCTCACGTTGCAAACTAAAATCCGCAACTTCAACTTTTAGGACTCAATACTCAATCAAATGAAAAAGTCTCAACTTGTATTGTAAAACCACCTAAAATATAAAACATGCTGCGACGACTGCGAGCTACGTGCTTGATACTTTGAGAATTGAGAGATTGAGACTGTCACAGTCTGACTGTGTAATATAATGCAACTGGCAACTCTCATCTCAAGAATAGTCAACCGAGTTAACAAGTCTCAAATGGCTTAAGAGTGTAGTTTATATCGTGACGTCAGAGGCTCCTAGAGGCTCCTACTCTTTATACTTGGAAAAACAACCCAACTTCATCGGTGTAAGGATATTGACAGGAAATGAGCACAGACTTAGGGTATCCATATTGAAAGTCGAAAATTTAATCATCACCCGATAAAATTTACCCTAAGTCTGTACTCATATAACTAATAAAGCA
>JABASD010004480.1:0-15378 GCA_019776165.1 Pogonognathellus flavescens
CCGTGTCATAGTTCACAACACAATGTCAATGTTCGCTTCGTTACTTTTTTGGACCGTTGCAATGGTTTATTTGGCTTGGATTTGGATAGGCACATTGACAGGATTCCTTGCTCTGCACTTTGTTTACTTTTTGATACCAACATGTAATTTATGCTTGCGAGAAAAATGGCAAATACAGTCTGCCCTTCTGTAATTAGGTAACCGTTATTTCAAAGAACGGCAATGACATTTATAATTAATTTTAAACTGAAGGACAGATTCACATAAAATAAAATATGTCGATGATGTTCATACATTAGCAACCATTATCACAATTTAAATTTGTTTCTATTACATAATATAGCACATCATTATAATTAGTGGGCAAACTACATACTTTTGTAGTACAAAATATACCATAGCATAACTACAATGCGCAATGCATTTTAACCAATATTTAGCTGGAATTGTTTTTAAAATACCGTATCAATCATCTACATGAAATCTTGCCAAACTTATTCACAGTTAGCTTAAGCTGTCAATTCGTTTGCACTGCAAAGAAGACTACTATAAACGTAAACTGAATTTTATCGAAATTTGTAACGGCCAAAATCCAAGAAACATAAGAAAGAGAAACACGAAAGTGTAAAACAAACCGGCAAAAATTGTACACACCAATAATGAGTTGTGCGTGACACCCAGAATTTGCATTTCATTTATGACTCACAATCAGGGATTTCTAATTAACGACTCCACCACGTAAAAGCGGAAATGGATATTAGCGTCATGAATTCACAGATGCAAATGGATAATCTGTAGATACCTCTCCATATTATATCACATGCTGGTATATAAGATATAGGTACGTTTACGTAGGTACTAGGTAGACTAGGTACCTACCTATAGCTATAGTACCTATTACATAATTAAAGCGTAATATGAAATGTGCACATGGAGGATGTATTTGGATGAGTGTAGAAAATGCTGATGTAACACGATGTAATATAGAAATAAAATGTTATTTGACCTCAGAGGTTTGATCCGCAGTACTCGAAAACTAGCATTTCTTTACAAAACGAACAAACAGTACAGATGCAAACATCAATATATATGCAAAAATAAAATTGCAACCGCCAGTTGAAATTGACGTTTATATTCCTATGAACTGGTGATGCATCGCAAAATCCTAATGCAATCCAGATGCTAACCTTCTCCATAAAGTGTATAGGAAGTATTAGAAAATTGAGTCAAACAAAAGGTGAACTTGACTTTGTCGATTTGCTTATAATAACTGACTAATACCTCGATATTGAACATTGAACAAAATTGGCGTGGTACAATAAATAACACGGAGTAGCTCTTGAATTCCATCACTTTGCGTAAAACAACTCGACCTAAATACATCATTTAACCAAGACAGCAGCAATCAAAATTATTTAAAATGCTACCCTTAAATCTTTCATGGAAAGTTTTACTCTTTTCAATCATCTTACTTTATAACAACGTCGGGATATCAAAAACGTTCCCGAGTAAGTCCAGACTATTATAGCATTACATGGCTTAAAGAAAATAATACACCTGTTTAAAGTACTTTAATGTTCATTTTTCAAATTCATACTAGCTACTGAATGTGGACAAATTAGAAACCCCAAAATTGTTAACGGGAAATTAGCAGCAGCAGGTACGTTTTTGCTCATTCATATAAAATCTCTTGTAAATAAATTGATTTTTAAATCATTCGTTGTGTATAGGGGAATTTCCTTGGCTCGTGTCTGTGAAATCGAAATACGGTCATTTCTGTGCTGCGTTTATCATCGGAAAAAGAACTTTGCTAAGTGCAGCACATTGTTTCTTGGAACGGTCAAACACACAAATTGATTACATCGATGGGTAGGTACCTTTGTACTTCGTTCATTCAATTATTTTGGCATTATTTTTAATTAATTAATAACAAATGTATGTAGGTAATGTTTCCACACACTTTTGTACTTTTAGTATGAAAAAAATTATTTGTCATTTGTAGAAAGGTCGACCTTAAAAGTTTACATGTCGTTTTGGGGGAATTCGATCAAAAGGAAAAAGAGAGTCCAATTGACGCTGTCTCAGTAAAAGTCGAAGAAATCATAATTCATCCAGATTACAACAGCAGAAGTAAAGAAAACGATATAGCACTTATGCGTTTGGCTGAAGATATTTCTGTGCATCCAAACGTGCAGCCTGTTTGCATCCCGGACAAGGAGTCAGATAATAAATACTCGGGTCAAAAGGCAATTGTCGGTGGATGGGGTCGACTGTTCTTCGATCAACCAAGTAATACAAATACTTTCATACTTTCAAAGTTTTGTATGAAAATAAAAGATGAAATCTACATATGAATTTCAATTCCTCATTTGTAGCTGCTGCTTGGGAATCCTCGGCAAATATTCTTCGAAAAGGAGAAGTCACAATTTGGGATAGTGACAAATGTTCCCAAACTTACAACGATAAAGGGTTTAATTTTCCAACCAAATCTTTCCTGTGTGCTGGTGGTGACGGAGGAACCGAAAGTTGCCAGGTTGGCTATCAATTTTGCATTAAAACCCTGATTCTGTTATAGTTAACTTTCTGATTGGAATTTACAGGGAGATTCAGGTGGAAGCCTTCAAATGGTATCCGGAGGTAAATGGGTTGCAATTGGAATCGTTTCCGTTGGAAAAGCTTGTGGCGAAACCGGCTTACCTGGAGTTTACACTGACGTGCACAGTTTCCTGGATTGGATACAAGAAAACTCTCACTAAAGTAGCTAATTGATAGTGGGAATGATATTTCTGCTTTTTGACTGAAAGTGTTCATTTTTTCAGTTGTAAAAATAATTGTATTTATCTTATTTATTTATTTATTTAAACGTGTATCGAAATAAGTCCAAGCTATTTATTGACAAATTTCAAAATATTTTTTGATGATAAAACCTTAATGTACCTATTTATATCTGTGCAATTTAGAGGAAGGAAAAATAACAGCTTAAATAACTTATTGTGATTCTGAGTACGTCTGTTTAACACTGGGTAATTATGTAGCATCATTTATTCTTGAAGCTACCCTTCGAAATGAATGATCGAATCAATACCATCGCTTACTGGTATTTAAGGGAAGTGAGAATAGAGTTGTAGGAAAGTACAAGTGTTTTCATTACGTGTATAAATTATACAAAACTGCGGCAATGTCCATGAGTTGTCGTCAGTAGGGAACATGAGAATGCTATGAAGTATACATCACCACATTGTTAGATCATAAAGTGTTTTGGTATTTGACCTAATTTTTCGAGGGAATTAAATTAATTCATCAGTGTGGTACATTGTATGAATACCTAAATATGTTCCTGCACCATGGCCTGATGAGAAAATTTTAATTGCAGTTCTATCTGTATTTGTATATTGATACATAGAGATATATTTCTTGTATCATAATATGAACTTCCATGAAATGACTTTGCTATCGTTTTATACCCATAATAATAGTTGGTACTATGTAATGTACTTACTGTTTACAAGCAATTTGTATTATTCCTATATACATTACCATTGTAGTATAATAGTGCATCCACAATCACAGAGACCTACTGTACAACAAGTATAATGTGCTAAAGTACCTATGGAATAATAATATCGATATTCCTCACCGCAATGTACCCATACAATTATCATGATGAATTTTCCTAATAATACCTTTCTGAATCATCTGTAAATAGGAATTATTATTATATATTCGCAAATTCGCGTATAATTTAACTTGGAAAACATCACAACAAACAAAATTCCTATAAAACGATGTGTCTCATCTTTGGAAAATTAAACCGATTTGAGTTTTTGATGCATAAATGTCTTTTTCGATGAAGAGAAGTTATATAATAGTATTAATGATTCATTAGTACGTGTACTTATGGTGGCTTTTATTCAAACTTGAACTAGTTTGTCGGAGCAAATAGGTTATAATGTCAAGGGACTTCATTTAAGGATTATTTGTTCCAATTGTTATATAATGCAGACACCAAAATAAATATGATACACCTACCTGAAAGTACACATACCACCTTACACTTTGAACTATGTATGCATAGGCTAGGAAAGCTTTGACTTGTAATCACTTCATCATATGACGTAATCTTTTTGGAGTCTATAATATAAGCATGAGAGATAAACTAATTTCTGTAGTCTGGATTACGGATATGATTGTGTAGCAATTTATTAATGAAGTGAACTGACAAACAATTCAATGATTCAGTTTGTCGTTGCTGGGTTGGCACTATTGTGCGTTGTAGTGCACGGAGTTCCAACAAGCAGAGTTAAAAACTGTAAGTCTACTTTTTTACTCCCTTGAGTCATTTACATTTAAAAGTGGTTTTTCTTAACAATGAATTCATTTTTGTAGTTGCAAATGTAGAATGTGGAAAAGTTTTGATCAAAAGAGAATCAAAGATAATCGGGGGTAGTGATACGTTTCAAGGGGAATTCCCTTGGTTAGCATCTATTAAATCTGAAGACGGAGATCACTTTTGCGGAGGCTTTGTTGTCAGCGAGAGATTTGTTGTGTCTGTTGGTCACTGTTTCTTGGAAACTATTTTCAAGTCAGGATTGAAATTCAAACCAAGAAAATAATTAATACAGAAATTCTACAATGAAACATTGTTAATGGATAATATTGTTCTTACAAAACAGTCCGCTTCATCGACCCAACGTCAAAGTTGTTCTTGGAGCAAAAGACTTGAAAACTTCCGATTCTCACTCCTTAGAATATTCCGTGGAAGAAATTAAGATTCACCCGAATTTCACGTTTGTTGGTTACGTGAATGATATCGCGTTGATTCGTCTCAACCAAAGCATTACATGGAGTCCTTTCATTCAGCCCATTTGCTTACCAAATGAAAATTTCCATAATGAACTTAGTCGCAGAGGGATTAGCGAAAAATCCTTGACGGTTGCCGGTTGGGGACTAACATCGGAAGGACAATCATGTAAGTGTTTTTACTTTACCTACTGTTTGCACACATTAATGAGATATTTGAATAAATTGATAGTGGAAATTATTGCAAATGTGTTCATTAGATGAGAATTGGAAGAGTGAACGAGTTCTAAAGAAAACGGAAATGCCTCTATGGGATAATCAATTATGCGAAAATGTTTATTTAAAGAATGGTGTAAATTTTCGAATTCAGCAGTCTCATATGTGTGCTGGAGTAACATCAGGAGAAAGAGACACATGTCAGGTAGGTATTCATTTGAAATTTCTTTTCTTTGGCAGGAATTAAATGTTCTATAGCAAATGAAACTACTAATATATGCATAGGGAGATTCTGGTTCTCCGATTTGTTTGTTGGACGAAGCTGAAAAACGATGGATAGCTTTAGGAATCGTTTCTACTGGGAAAGGCTGTGCTCGAGGACTTCCTGGAATTTACACAAAATCCTCCACAATGATCTCCTGGATCGAAGAAATTGTAAATTTGACGTGATTCCAATGAACTGTGAACTAAATGTAAGTATAAATTGTATAACCATTTGCATGAATTTTGTAAATGCATTTAGTGTACCTACTGTACATGCAGCACCATGTTGGTTATCATTGATCTCATTATGTATCCTACAATGCAATAAAGATATCTAAGATTATCATGCTGTTTATGCACAAATACCCTCGTCCAATATATAGGATGTAACATTGTTAGAATATCTTCAAATAATAAACTACTCTACTGCATAAGAAATTATAAGTTTATATTAGTAGTAAGTAGTATGCATTTTGTTGACTGAAGTAATTTATCTTCCTACTGGAGTGATGATGCTAATCTTAAGTACTAAAATTATGAAAAAATTGTGTCTTCCCTTTCCCATATTAAAAATATTCATTCAAATTGTCTGAACACCACCAACGCAACTTATTTTCATTTCTGCAGACTTTCAATATAATTTTTTCTTAGAAGTGCTAATATTTTGTTGTTTCTTTACTTAAGCGTAAAAATGATTTTGTATTCTGTACATGTTTTATTTGTCTTGATACTTCCAAGAATCAAAGTCTGTCTGTGATTTTACAGTGTTTATTATGTTAACCTTGTATGTAATATATATGATAATAAAAAAATTTACACGCATGTGAGCAGGTAGGTATATCAAAACAGAACTTGTTTCATATTATTTTAAAGTCATATTGGAAAATTCCAATACCTGAGTGAAAAGCTGAATATTATAGTAAGTACTGGTAGGTAGTATCCAACCTTCCCTACCCGCATCCATTTATTACATTTTGTTTAGCAAAAGTTTTAGGGAAAATTGATTCCACTGATTTATATTATTGGCATAATATTACGAAAGCGAATCATTGTAACTGATGCTGAATAGTATTGTGCTCACATTTGTATGTAAACCTTCCAGAGCAAACATTATTGTTATCGATATTATTGCAGTATACGCATGCAAACATACTTTAATCAATTCTGATTTAATTGTGCTTAATAAAAAATATTAAAATCAAATACCTCATTTCATTACACCAATACATAAAACCTATTACAATTTTAAACAAATTGTTGGCAGCAGAAAAATTCTTGAGAGTTAATAATGCTTTATTAGTACAATTACTTAAAATTCCGAAACTGTGTATTAACCATTAGCAGATTAATTTTTATTGTCTCTTATGAAGGTTACAAATTTAGTAAACTATGATATTGCTATTTCGAAGATAAACAAGATTAATTTACGGAAATAATTGTCACAAAGTTTATTTCGAACGCGCATGAAACTGTTACTTATATCTCCGCTTGGCAAATAAATATTTTATACGAAAATACTTTTAGAACATGAAATTATAATCTCACTTTACAAGCAGACACCAAATGGTAAATAAGTTTCACTATGTATTCGTAGCACGCAAACACTAACAAAAGTTACACACAATATTAATCTTTACGTTCGCTTCGCAGTACCTACATACTGTGGCAAATTATACAAAGTAATAACAAGTGTTTACTTCTCTGTTATCCTTCTTCTTGCCGAGCTAGTAAAATATTATCTGTGAATAGAGCGATTAAAACGTTTTCATGGATGATCTTTGGACATTGGATCAAACGTATGTTCCCCAGAGTTAATGACAATATTATGTAATAGTATTGTAGAGAATGTGCTTTACAGCTACTAATAACCTTAATAAACCAATACATGAAATACGTAGTAGCCTAGAAGCACAAGGTTAATTAAATGCACCTTATGGTTTTTCTATTCAGTATCCTTGTTTCTGTTTCATTCAAAATACCTTTTTTCTTTCACGCAATTTATTAATATGCATGACTGCAGTACAAGTGAATTCATTATGGTTAATACATGGCACATCTATTTTGTTATTATTTAATGCAAGCAGGATGCGGGAAAATGAGAATTAAAGACAATCACTGCGTAGTATATCCCTATCGTGTGTATTTATGTACATGTACACAATAATGCTCCAATAAAATAAGAATGAAACGCAGTAGAACTGATATTAGCAGTTAATGAACCCCAATATTATATTTACTACGATCACCCACTCCAGCTCTAATAGTACACATGACATACGTGTAGTTTGCGAATGGAAATGAGACAAGATTATGAAATTGTGCAAGTAAAGCGCAGTAAGTGATTTGAAACACAACGATATCACCTAGTTACTTAATGCACTGCAACGCAATTGCAATTTTAGCTCATTGTCGTTGCAATGTCTATACTCTACAATTGCGAATATGGGAATCAAATTTTTGTGTCATTTACCAATGTGTGCAATACTTTATTGTGTATTCAGCTAAGTTGTCGGATTCCATCTGTAGTTCATTTACGGTGACAGTTATTAAGTCTTTAGCTCTACCCTTGATACTTCCATTGAAATTATTGATTCCTTGAATCACTGATTTAAATAATAAAAAGCGTAGTTAGTTGTTCTGTCTGTTTTCATACTTCTTTTATCGTTGTTTTGTATACACTCAATGTGCACTTAGGATTAGCAATTATACTCATCTTCTCACACTTACAATGAGTACATTTATAAAAGTTCCATACGCTACACATCAGATCTTGTAAACAAATAAATATCAGTTGACTGATCCTCATTGAAAATATTATTTTGTCTCTATACATTTGTTTTTTAACATATCAAGCATTGTGTGCAAACATGAAATCTTTCTCTTCAATATCTCTCGTGACTGTTCTTTGGCTTAGTGTAGGATGCAAAGCTGCACTAAAAGGTAAACATATTTGTAAATTTCCACTGTATAAATTATAGGAGCTGTATGATTAATTTATTTATTTAGCTTGGGAAAGTTCATGGATTTACATGATAAACACGTAAATATCTACATTATTCAGAATCAACAAAGGTTACACTTTCTTCTGGAATTTTTAGGTCTCTATACTCCACTTAGGAATAGACAGCCAAAAATTATCAATGGAGAAAACATGGATATCATGCAGGCTCCATTTATGGTTGCACTTACCTATCAAGGTGGTTTCAAATGCGGAGGATTTCTCATCGACAGCCAACACGTTTTAACAGCTTACCACTGTCTCCATCAAATTTTTAATGCTGTGGATGTAAAGTAAGCTATATTCGTTTATATACATACCTATATGGAAAATAAGTTTTTAGATGATGTTGGGTTTTCTTTAAGTAAATTAGCTAAGAAATGGTTTAATTGAATTTTTAGCAATGCCATGAAATACCTAACTGTCACAATGATTGCAAGAAGCAAGCGCAATCCACGGCGATACACTCATAAAGATTTAGAAGTGGAAGAAGTTATACCTCACAAGTACGATATGGATACTCATGTTAATGATATTGCTCTTATAAAAGTTAAACTTGAAGATGACTGGGATGATTGGGATATTCAATATGTGAAACTTCCCGATCAAAACGATGGTCGTATTAATGGAAGAGACGCCATTGCTTACGGTTGGGGGATGCAGCATCGGATGTCTTCCAATTGTCAAAGTAAGTAACTAAACCTGATTACTACACATTCTTATTAATAGTGGGCATGAATTTTGGGCACCATCATGTTAATAAAATGAAAGTGGTATTAACAAAACTATTTATGATTAGGTGGTATTATTGAGTACAGTATTAGTAGCGAGTACGATGTTTCTCACATTGATAAAGTCAATTTGACTGTTGTGGACAATACATCTTGCATGAAGAGCCTGAAAAAGCAACTTCCATGTGCTTCCGAGATATCCAATACTCAAATGTGTGCTGTAGGTGTGAACGGAAAAGATACGTGCAAGGTACGCGTCAAAATTGAGAATATAATATCTGTCAATTGGTTAGGTAAACATTTCACAAAAGTAAATTAACTGATTTCACGGATACACAGGGTGATTCCGGAGGTCCGTTATGCATTAGAAACGACAGAAATGAACCAATTGCTGTAGGAATCGTATCATACGGTTATGGTTGTGGAAACGGATTACCAGCAGTGTATACGAAAATTTCTAAATATACAAAATGGATTCGTAGACATATACGTTATTAAAGTTTTTTGTTGCCCCGTATATATTACTCAATTGAATGTTAAAATCTCATGTTAATTTTATACCATGCTTAATAAATAATGAAACCAATTTTTGTAAGAAACCGTATAAAGCTGTTTAAGTATAGTAACAGCACTTACTGCACCTGCACCCTTTGTTATCTTAAGAAATCATCTAATTTACCAACACTTTTTGAATTGAATCTTGTACAGTTACGTTCACATTGCTAAATACACAGTTGTAATATTTACCACTGTACTAAGTATTTACAAGTACATGTACAATCAATTGAAAAATTGAAATGGAACATTGGAACATATATGGCATCGTAAATATAAGTTCTAAACTTTTCATTGAAACTTATTGGTAGTTTTATTTTCATAGATTTAAAATACCTAATTATATTAAAGATATATCTAATACAATCAAGCAACACATTTTAAAATTGGACCTTAACTTAAACTACACAAACTCTGGTACTCTCGTATAACAATGTGAATAGCTATTTAAAATAGAAATCTGTAAAGAGTATTGTATTACATATCTTTATAATGTTCTTACCATGTCATCAGAGATTAATATTTCTTTGTAAATTTAACCTTGTACCCACTTTTGAAACTCCATAAGGGTCACTATAAGATTGATTATGTCACTTACATGCGTAAATGGCGAGGTACTCCATTTACAGTAAATATGAAACTACTTATTTAAAAAAGGTTTTTTCAGACAGAAATTGAGTGTTTAAGGGATTCCTTACGGAGGGACATGAATTAAGTAGCACATGCACATGTAGTATCGACCACTTTCAATTTATCAATGAATTGAGATCGCTGCTGTCATGATTGCCTAAATAGCAACTCCAGACTTTTCATCATACCCCATAGGAAATGAAGTTACGTTTGTAATGAATGATGAACAATGGATGATGAAACGATTTCCTGCCTATTAATGAATCATATTTGTTTACATTCCCACAAAGCCTGCCATTAAAACGGTAATTGTTGCAGATAAGTTAATAATAACTCTGTACAATTTAATGGCTACACAGCATGCAATGTCAGGTTCAACTGTTGGAGCTATAAAGCTTCGAAATCAAAACATGACCAAGGTTAGATCATTGAGAGATTCCGTAAACAGTAATGTCTGTAATGTGTGCGCATATTTAAACGAACAAAGAATGTATGAATGGCTCCTGTCAACAGAATAATTTTGATTTGTATTGGAAAAGGAAAATCCATTAGATTCAAGGGTAATTATTAATTACCCAGTAGTAATAAAATAATTTATAGTTAAGCCTGCAAGAAATCAATAATTCCTGCATTTTTTCAAAGAACGAGTTTCATTTTTCCAACCGTAATTTCTACTGTATACCTACATATTACTTCAAGTACTAAAATCGAAAAGAAATGCATATGTTTACACGCAGACATTTGCGATCTGTACTGTATATGCAGTAATTTCGCTTCGTATCAATACAGCATAGATAGTAACTCCTTTGTTTATATTTATAAATGGGTTAGCCGCATGATGTAATTGGATGGGACAGTTGCAATTAACATCACAAGATCCATCCGTGTCCCAATGAATGAGAAATGGTTCATTGTCAAACCAAATAAATCCAGATGTAAGCAGCTTACTTTGGTTTTCAATACTTCCAATACATTATGCGTTGTAAGTATGTATTGCGTTATTGCGGTTGTAGTACACAGTGATAAAAATAAATAACAATAATAACTAGCAACACGTATGAATACATAAACATGCAGACAAACACTAGCAATCAATTCAATACCGACACTAAGTAAGTGATAACGAGACATCCTCCTGATCCTGAAAGCTATTAATTCCATCTCACCCAGACTTTAGGAATTTCAGGAAATAGGCAATTTAGTTGTTGCGAGGACATTGAAACTTTTGAAACGGAGAAAATGAAGGTTTAATGCTAAATTTCTAACGATATGACTCGTACATAGTGAGACAGAATGGAGAATTGCAAGTAACACTATTGCTTTCGTTATTACATCCTCAGAATAGTCACAATCACAACCTCCACACACAGATGTATGATGAATTAGGTACCACTAATAAAAAGCTGAGACACGTCCGTAATGAATCATTCGTTCTGTCAACCTCCTACATACATCAAATAAAAAAAACACTCTCAAAATAAATTCCCTAGCTAAAAACGAAAATGGATTGCATCTTGATAATTTTAGGGTTCATGGTGTTATGCTTCACGGTTCAAGTGCAAGGTGAATTCATTACTCAAATCTAACTCTCCCCTACTAACCTGTATCTCTATTCTTCGTAGCTAAGTAGCTTTACTTATACTTGTCTTGTATTCATCTTTGTGTAACCTGTAATATAATCAATCTGTATGGTTTTGTTTTATAGGCGAGGAAATCCCTTGTGGAAGACGCATGAGAAAAGGATGGAAGAAAACTCCTAGAATCATTGGCGGTACAGATAATGCAATACAGGGTGAATTCCCTTGGATCACTTCACTTAAGTATGACGGTGGCGGACACATGTGTGGTGGTACAATTATTCATAAAAGATTTCTCATCGTCGCTGCTCACTGTTTCAGCACTAACAACATGTTGTAAGACCACAAACTTTCTCCAACATATTATAATAGACTCAACCTTCATTTTGTGAAATACTAAACCATGCTTTTACTTTCATTGAACATAGGAATCCGGAAAAATGGACAGCCACAATGGGTCAAATAAACAAAAGCAATAGCATCGTTGAAACGACTGTGAGAGTAGAAAAAATCATCCTGTATCCAGAATATGACCAGACTAATAACACGAATAACAAAAATGACATAGCTGTACTGAAACTGAGCCGGGATATTGAGTGGACTGACCACATTCAGCCTGCGTGCCTACCTACGAGTGATCCGGTTCCGGGTACCAAAGTAGCTTTTTCTGGTTGGGGTCAATCAAGGAATCCAAATAGAGACGACATCCTGCAAACGGTGACAATGGTTGTGTACACTAACGCCCATTGTCAGCAACTTATAAGCGATTGGAAAGTACTGACCATCTTGGAATCTCAGATGTGTGCCGGAAATGGCACCGAAGGAGGAATTTACATCAGCGATGGAGACTCAGGAGGAGGTAAGTAAATCACGCGAAGTATCTCTACAAAATAATTGCAATTTCTTAAAGCACGTTTCATTAATGATGGAATTCGGATATATTTTAAAGGTTTGATGGCTTTAATTAATGGGAGATGGACAATAGCCGCTGTAGCTTCTTATATTCCAAGAGAGAGTTTTCTCTCAGGCGATATACCAAGTGTGTTCACTAGAGTTAATAATTTCAAGCATTGGATTGAAATGACTGCAGCTAAAGAATCCCAATAATCTCTAATTTAACTAAATTATTTATCAGTATTTTTGTATACGAGTACTAATAATATAATTTTATTCATATTGTTATTAAAAAGTGTGACATTCGTTTGTATTTAGAGCAAGGTTTATTGTCAGCAATGAGTGTTCACACTAACAAAATCAGTTTGCATAATTTCTGCATCGTATTTCGCAATGTGGTATACAAATGAGTTATGTATATGCACTGCCACACATTACTAGATCTTTTACAATCAGGACTTTGATACTTATTCATTTCACTTACACCTACTAAAGCTATTCTACATAATCAAGTTCGACTCGTAATTCACTGTGGTAATAATAGACATGTGCGAATTCCCCATTGAAAACAATTCCATAACACTTTCTGTTGTAGTCGAGTTGCACTGAAAGGCTATAAAAATGCATTTCCATGTGACATTGTAATTATGTGCTAGGTCTTACTACTTACTACATAGACTCTCTTTGCAACTTGGGAAAACTTGTAACAGTTTTCTTCTTTCTTATGCAGTTTTCTGAAAAAAACGTAGATGACCCATTGAACTATATACTACATAAGTACAATGTTTGGTACGTGCAGATGTCATTTAGCATGATAAAAGGAATGAAAATGTATTATGAATATCTAAAGCCACACCAAAGCAGACATAGAGCTAATACTACAACGAAATATCCCAGAGAGCTTTAGGGTTTTTGCCAACAAATAGGTCAAGTTAAGCACTTGCGGTTTTCATAGCGCTCTGTGTGTTTTATTGATTCCCCCACAGCAAGCAGTAGTAATCGAGTAATTCGTAGAATGCGTAGATAAATACACGAATAAATTGTGGAATTTGCATGAAGTAATTAAATTATGTATGTTAATATATTATCAGGTTGATGCGGAGAAAATTTCAGTACACCCACTAACTGCGTTCTTAGCAATTCGCATTGACTTATACGTTCACTACGTTTGATTGTTCGTTAGTTAATCGTGTACAGATAATTAAAACATCAATCATTGTTCGTTAAGGTGAACTTGACCTCGTCCTAGCACTATTTCTCATGTAAATATAATCAAAGTCATAGTATGTAACTAACAAATTTTTACTACTACTACGTGTCAGTCCTAGATTGTACTACAACGATTTGATTCTGTTTTACTTGCTTAACACTAACACTTACTGAACACACACCGTTACACCTATAATATATAATATACACCCTTCCTGTATAAAAAATATTATAGTAAAACTATAAATGCACTTCATTTTCATTCACAGTTCCAATTCTGCTTTTCATTCAATCCTAACCCAAACCATTAATAACAAGAAATCTGCAATTGTTGTACTATTTATGTTGAAATTACAAATAAAAGTTGTTTTTTTATTGCTTTTAATCAAGTTTTCTTTACCGATATAATTTGTGAACATAATTTCTCAGTGTGTATTATACACGATGGGATTTTGGAAATTTTTTATAATTATAATTAGTCAGCTAGTTATAATGCGTCTAGTTGAAACTTTCAGTGAATGTAAGAAATTTATGGTGGAAAGTGTACATTAATTTAATTAGAAACTCATGAACTGATAATAAAAAAATTGTTTTTGAATATTTCATGTTAGTTTCCTGGAGAAATTGTGGGAAGACCCGAGTAAGGGATCCAAAAATCATTGGAGGTGTAAATTCATACGAAGGTACATATTTTTACATAATACCGATGACTCTCTAAATGACTCTCTCGTCCTTGAGCGATGTGGTTTTGATTCAGGTGAATTTCCATGGCTTGTTTCCATCAAAGAAAATGGAGTGCACTTCTGTGCAGGATTAATTTTTGATAGCAGAATGATTTTAACAGCGTCTCATTGCTTTGAAGACTTTTCCTACAGGTTTGTTGGCACTTCAGTTTGCACCTACTTAAAAAGATAAATACTGCATGGATGAAAATGTTACTCATTGTAAATGCATGAATTTAGATCTCTGGACGATCCCAGAAGCTTACAAGTGACTTTAGGGGAATACGATTTGAAAAATTCAGTTAACTCATCCATTGCACAAAACGTTTTCGTGAAAAGAATAATAATGCATCCTGATTACAAACATGATAACTTCGCTAACGATATAGCCATTTTGTACCTAAAAGAGGATATAAAGTGGACTGATTATATCAGTCCAATTTGCTTGCCAAAGAAGGATTTACTCTATTCTCGACATCAGATTGGAGAAATGGCTTTCGTGGCTGGTTGGGGTCAAACCGGCGAACAGAAACAGACGGGTAACGTAATAACATTAATCATTACCTAATGATGCATTGCAAATTACGTTTTATGGTTTTAAACATTTGCTTTATTACTTATTCACCAGAGAGTAGGAGTTGGCCCTTAGAGAATACGCTACAAAAGGTGAACTTAACTATTTACGAGAACCGAGACTGTCAGGCCATGTTCAAAAATAAACGGGTATCCCAGCATGTTAATGAAGGACATATTTGTGCCGGGTACGAACCTGGAGGTCTGGA
>JABASD010004481.1:0-15371 GCA_019776165.1 Pogonognathellus flavescens
ACACTATTATAATTCATTGTCCTAAACAGAAGTTATAGCTATGTGAAATGTGGTATATTCGCTTCGGTCACCCTGTAGGATAAATACAACTGTAAAATATTCAGTATGACCTCAATTATCCAATCTGATGTGGGATGAATCTTTAATACTCAATTAAGCTGGGATACATTCACCCGTCAATAAAAAAATTCGATAAGAAACCCATCATTTTTCTCGGAAAACTGTCTCTCAACAGTAAACAGGTTATACCAAGCCAAAACTTACTGTTGACATTCAATCCGTTGTACTACTTATCTGCAAAATGTTGGCTAAAAAGATATCACCTATGGTTTTGTGTACATTCTGTGCAAAATGTATGTCGGTATACAAAAAGGCTTTATCACATTTACACAGAGACTTTTGAGTTTTTGTTGACCGCCTCTAACCATACAACGCATACATCTTCCACGTCACTTTATGACATGACTCACATACCCCCATACGTCATTGTAGGAAAAAACAGGATTTCAGAAACGGATAACATGTTGACACCCAGTTTATTGTTTTATTTAGGTCTGAGAATAACATGTCTTGTAAAAAGAAGCAAGATGAAAAAATACAGGATGTATGTGAATGTTGAGATTGTCTTTACGCTATAATATATACAAATACGTAAAGTAAATGCGTCATTTTAAGAATGAGAAGACAGTAAACCGGTAGGAATGCTCGAAATAAATTTTGTATGTAATATTTGAACATTGAAACGTTACCTTCAATTCATCTGCTTCAATAAACCCACTGTTATCCGTGTCATATTCTCTCCAAATCTGAAAGTGAGAAACAAAACATGAATTGTAAATAGACGCTTTAAAATTGTACGGTTAGGTTTTCCTGCTAAACAATTTATAAGTATGAACATAACTTGACATGACACATGACAGAAATAAAGGTACTAGCATCACATTCGCGAACAGTAACACGCTCAAAGTTTCATTAAAGTGTGAGCTGCCGGTTGTAAATATTTGCTTGACTAAAAGGTTGGAGATAGAAGAGATGTAGTGAGTTCACACTGCGTAACGTACGAAGGCGAAACAGACGAATATAACTTTTTCTGTGGCATGCATACATATTACATACATAATGAAAAAACTAGGACAAGCACACCCTACACTCATTTCTCTTCCCGTCGGATATGTGATTTCTTACTTGAACCTACAAGTCTCACTCTTTTGTTCGAGTGAGTTGGTGGTGGTAATAGTTCAACTGTAAAGTACGTATGTAGCAAATTTCTCCGCATAGAACACTTTCCACAGTTGGATAGGTGTATAAAGATAATACTGCAGTATTCTATATAGCAAAAAGAAAGAGCCTGAGGATAAATTCAGCCCAAGTTCTTCCACTTAGACTGCTTCCTTTATTTCTTTTTCATTACTTCCATGTACGTACATCATTTAATTTATTTTTCTGTTTTAATCTTCAAAGGGAAGAGCTTGGCAGTGTTGGCAGATATTTATTTTGCAAGTACGTGATGAAATTCAAGTAATATATATTTAACCGTGTATATTCCAAACTGCACTGAATTAGCTTCATAAACCAACAGTCAACTGCAGAAACCCTTTTAGAAATTCAACGGCAGTTTCAATCACAGCATATAATCAAACCATGAAATAAACATCACCTTACAATGTTAATTTCCACGGTTGAAGCCATAAAACTTTCTTACATTGCGTACATTAAGTTTTTGTTAAAAAAACAACTTGCCATTTGCTTTCTCCCAGATTTCTCGTTCACATTACTGCTTTCTGCTAAAAACTTTCTTTTGCTTCAATTTTTTTGCAGGTTAGGTAGTTTTTAGCAGGGTAAAGAACTTAACAATGTATTCTTTATTAAAGTAAACTCCTCATTGCAAGCAATAGCTATTCATGAAGATTTAACGTATAATTCTTTTTAATAGACCAACTGTTTATGTAAGCAATTTACGATCGGGCTACAGTGGAAAATGAAATAAACCGAGCGAAATGTGAGTTGATGAAAATTTCATGAGTCTAGAATGGGCATTGAAACCAAAAGGGATTCGGTCTTTTAACCTTGGGTCATGAAAATAAACCACGAACATTTACAATGCGAACTCGCATACACAAAAAAGCTCAAATCTTTTCAATACCGAAGAAAGATGAGCAGGGTAGCAAAAGATTTATTTTTCTTGAGTCCCTTTCCAGGTTTCCCTCAACTCAACCCACTAATAGGATTAAGAATGTCAGTTGATTCAGGATTAGTTCTCAAATACTCTGAGTATTTCTACGTATTTATCAACTAACACCACTATATATACGATTCACCTTAAATAACGTTATACATATCAATTGTATGTAAACATCGTATTTCATAATCACCTATAGGTAGGTATGTAATTTCAGATTATATCCCGGCGAGTATTTCGAATAAAATATTCAGTAGTAGGTACTTTAGTTATTTCGGAGAGCTAAAATCTTTCCTGCTTTCATTTTAAGCTTTCAAAATAAATTTGATTTACCTATAAAGAAAAGTGGGCAACACTTCCACTCGGGAAAAATTAATGTGTCAAAAAACTGTCCTTGTCCATTTAAATTAATTTGGTCGCATCACAAAAAGAATTCAATATAAAGTAATAGTAGAATGCTAGAATGGTTTACGTAACCCTTCTAAACCTCCGCATGCATCGGAAAGGTTCTAATAAATATTTCATTGTTTCCGCCTAATGGATTTGCATACCAAAGCGAATTGCGTAATATAATTTGCTCACCTTCATGAATTCCACGCTAGATTCCAATGGATTATCAAAACGGAAGAGCAAGAGAAAGTTTTCCTCCATGGGAAGTAGCTGAGCAAGCTGAAATTTATAAGGGTTTCATTCAGTTAGTTGTTATTCTTGTAGTATATAATAAAGATACTAAAGTTTATAACTACTTTGTTATGTGCATTCTTTCTCTCTATGTCTTTATCAACCCAACTCTCAATTAAACCATGACTGTGTTGTTGTTACGAGAGAATAAAGCGATACAATCTCCATTCAGACTACTTTATTATACTTATGCTGCATTCACTCCTCGTTTTCTTTTGTAATTAAGTTCTTAATGGCAAAACATGTATTCAGACCATACAATATGTGATTTGATTATATTGTAGTACCAACTTCCATTTTATAGTACAATGAAAGACTAGAACTACTAGAGATTGAGTTGCTTTGTCAGAATGTTTGACATGCAAGCAAATAGTGGTCAGAAATGTAGTTAGGTAGGTTAATTATCCTTCCTTAGTAATACAGCGGTCACTATAAGAATATGACGTGTCCTATCAATCATTTATGTACAAGTGAATAGTAAAGGACCTGCTTTATATCTTATTTGATAGGACTTCTGTATGTAAATGGCGAAAGGGAACTGGAAACATATAATTAAGTATCCCTATGTAAATAATGTTGGCAAATGAAAATCACTTCACATTATTTTGATTAGACCTTAGACCTGAGAACCTCAATTAATTTCCTAGCGGATCGATGCAAACGAATTGAAATCCGTAACCGTTCTCATAACTCAGTTTTACACACAGAAAAATATTCTTTTGTACCTAGAGAGTATTTGTGTAGTATATTGGTTTATTTGGTTTAGGTATGTGTCTCACACGAAGTGGAACAAATAGAAGAGTGCTTAGACCATACAAGTGTTAATGTATTCCTACGTGTGTACTATGCTGACAGACGCTTCAATATCATTTTGTGTTAAGGGGAATTAATTCCAAAAGAGATTATAGAATTCCCACACGGAAGATTTCCATTGTTTATCCGCTACCAAAATCGATTATTCATTAAATATAATAATGGGAAAAGGTTTGGTTTTCAACAGATTACGGTAATTGGATTTTGAATGAATGACGATGAATGTTCGGAAGTTATTACCCGAAATTTTACTTAAAAAAGGAAAAATATGACGGATTTACCTCTGCTGCCTGCTTATATACAGATAAGTACTTAAAAAAATATTAAAGAAAAATATTCCATTTAATTAATTTTTTTAATATTTTTACTTTGTTTAATTCATCAAAAGCAGATGCGATTATACTGTCTATAATGTAAGAAGAATCTAAAACAAATTACATTGAAGTTACTCATCTTCGAAAATCGACATGCTCTTTTATAACAGTATTAGTACAAGACATGCAATATTGCCCTCTCTTAAAAATTTGACAGTCTGTGTAATGGTTAGTGAAAGTGAAAAGAGCTTGCTAGATAGAGTGAAATATCCTTTCTATCTTCCCCATACCTTCAATACCAATATAGGTCTTCACAAATCGAAAAGCTTAAACCAAACTGGCTTAACCACTACCTCCGTTTTTCATTGTTCTTCTACACCATTGTATTCTGCTTTAGACGCTACCTATCGATTTTCATTATCATGTGCTACCATGAATGAATAAAACAGTTTCCTATTTCTGAACATTATTGTACAAAATTGGAGCATCAACATAATGTCATCAGTTTGAACAAGTAATAATTTTGCACCGCGGGGTTACCTGTACAAACCAGACACTGAGAATCATCTTTACTGTCTTCGGTGTGGTTAGCATTGTACTGCTGTCACGAGAAAAGAAAAAAGCAACAAAGAAAAAATTTCTGAAGGTATTGATGAACTGATAATTAAATGATAGGTGCATACTTGACAAGAATCTCTATTACTGGCTAAAGCATTACAAAGAAATACGATAAGGGTGTCTGAAAACGACCTGGTTGTTCAAGTACAAATAAAGCTCGAATGAATAACTCATGTACTATAACACTCAGGCGTAAAGTAGATAAGAAAGTCATTGCTAAAAGTTGTGTACTTGTATTCTACTCGTATAAAGAAATCAACAACTGGCCATGGCCACTGCACTGGGGGATCAGAGTGTATACAAAACAGCATGACCATCTTTCAAGGTACCTATAGAGAAAGTCTAGAAAGTAAGTAGAAAAGTAGGTGCTCGAAATGTAAAACTTCAACTCGGTCTGTACAGAGCTTCATGGGAAGTTGTAAGATACATTTGTAAGAAGAAGTATACATCTTAGAATGAAATCCTAGATGAAAAGAGACATAGGAATAGATTTTCTCTATGAGCACCTTAAGAGGATCTCGTGTTCTTTTCTCTGTCCTCTTTCGATAAAAAGGAGCAGCCTTATAGCAACCCGCACGGACCACTCGTAGAAAAGAGGACTACGAAACTAATAAGGATTGAGATGAAACTCAAAACTTGGATTGTATGGAGAGTGAAAGACAACTTAGTATTCCGTAAGGGTCTTTTCGAGTTTCTACGAAGCATTTCAAAAGAAATGGGTGATATCTGTATACAAGTGAATGCGAAATCAGCCACCACTTCCTATAGTTATTTATTTGGGTATATGTGTTCCTAAGTATAAAATCAAAAGTTTTATTTTTGATTCGACACGGCCAGTATCTGGTCATAAAGATCATATGGTACCTAACTATATCTTGGAAGTTGAGAATTCTATAGAATCTGTACAACTAAAGTAAAAGATAGTGGGAATAAGGGGATAGAAGAAAAATGTAGCGAGAAATCCTAAGCTGCATGAAGTGGTAGACAGGAAATACTATTCATGTGAACGAAAGGAAACATGAAAATGTGGAGAGACATTTGAGGACTGACTACGAGTAGTAGATTCTATTTCAAGTTGAAGACACCATACCGGGAGAAAACTCTCAGGAAGGTTTACTTCAATTCTTTTGCCTTGTACATCCAGCCCCATTCTAACGAACATACATGTAAACTCTTGGTTACGTTTATGTGCCAGTGCTTTATACTTTTCTGGGCAATACCAAAGAAAAATATGACAATGGCTTCCAATAAAGTTTCATACCACATACTACGTACCTTCTATACATCGAAGTACAAAAAGCAGAGACTGGCGATAAGCAGACAGAAAATATGTAGGAGTGAAAATGTCTGCATTTGTAGTAGCCTATAACAAGACTAATAACAGACTTATATTGTGTATAACCATTCATGGATATTGAGATAGTCGAATTATAAGCAGCCATATAGTCTGGTGAAATAAATTCTATTTGGTTGTGTGTAAACATTCACGTGCAAACAACTTGGATTTAAGTGAACTATAAATACGAATGGTATAAGACAAGATAGCACACCTCACGGATGTCAATTTTCCCATCTCTGTTGTCATCGTAGGCTTCCATGAAGCACTGCTTTAGCTCCGCCAACATAGCATCCGAAACAACCTGTCAAAAACAAGGGAGAGGAAACCACAGAAATGCATTAGAATAACTCACAAGGGTTTTCAAACTATTAAACAAAGTTTCAGTCGTTGGATTCAATTATTCACAGAATAAACGTAACGAATTATTATATAGTTCTAAAAGTCTGGGATCCACACTCGAGATTTCACAATGAATTTCTCCAAGGTAGATTTTGTACATTTCAGCACTACGTCACTTTCTCTACGCATTGTTGTATGAGTACTCTGTTCCACAAAGTCATTTTGTAACAGTGTACAACAACACACTAGGATATATTATTATGAACGTAATGAATGAAATGAATTTAATAAAAGTACACATAGAATGCACTTTTTGATGTGCAGTATTTACTTCTACATGTTGTACTTGTACCACTACGAATATTCTACATTGCAATTTTTATCTGCTAACAAACGCGTTCTAATAAAAAGTCACAGCTACTATTAATTTTTACGTGAAGCTATTCTACTGCTTTCCTATTCCCGGTCCTAACCGCACTACCCGCTACTACTATTTAATAATGTTAGTGCTACACTATAACTATATAACGTTATTGTACACTGTATACTTTAAAAAAAGAATACCCACCGCAGTTTTGTGCATAGGTATATAGTAATGTTAGTATTTATTATTCATGCATTTACTGATGATATTAGTAACTATTAATTTTTAGTATGGAAGATCAACCATAAGAAATGCTACGAAGAATGAGGTAAACCTTGTAATAAAACAAAATCTCGTTTCTGTTTCTCTGAAAGATTACAAATGCATTTTTCCAAAAACTTTATTCAGTATTCAGTATTAGTAAATGACCTTACCTTTATTTTTATTATTAAGTTTAGTTCTACTTTTACTGATACCGCTACATACTTACGTTCATGACACTAATAAATAAATAGAATACGTATGGAATGTGCACTATAAATACACAGCCTTCTTCGCAACAAGGCATTTCTACTTTTACTGCTACCACACAACTTTATCAAAATTCGAAAGTTAGAAATTGTGATTCAAATAGCTCAACCTCTTCTTTTCCATCCGGTGTCATGAAACTCAGAAAGCGTGAAACCTTTGAAAATAGTTTGCAACAATTATTAGTTGTTAGTTAGTGTAATGCATTTTAGGCACTTAAAATACCATGAAAGTTCATAATCATGTGCTGTATGTAATCAAAAATTAGTAACTGCATAATATTTTTTGTGTTTAAGTAGTTGTGGTGGTGGTGGGTTTGAATAATGGCTACATTCGCTATGTACTATAAATATTTGTAAATGTCTTAAGTAAGAACTGGTGAGGCAATTAACGAAAACTCTCACTTGCTTACATATATATACTTTAGTAGAATAACATAATTATACAGATATGTGAAAAAAAAACTTTTTCTTACTGATAAAAGTACTCAAAGTTTACGAACTTACTTCAGGACCCGTTTCAGCCGTGTTGACACTGGAGACAAATTCTCGGAGAAAGCCGTCTAATTCCGTCCCTTCAATGTAGCCGTTGGCTGCAAAAACAAATTAGAATAGAATAAGTTTTCTTCTTATCAGTTCAAGTATGTACCTTCATTACGATGCAGGTCGTTTCAAAGTCACAAGTGTTGGTTTGCTGGTTAACTCATATTATGTTCCATATAGACTACGAATGTTCCATTTTGTAGTCAAAGATAAGCTCTTCCTTTGTAAGGAATACGATTCTAATGCGCATTTTATCGTCTTTTCTTTTACAGCTTACTTACTAATGAATATTAACTGTTGTAAACAACTACTTAGGTATCTGTATATATCAAATCCATTATTTTCTGTTTCATTACATGTAAGTAGAAATTATTGTTAGGTATAACATGATCGAACAGATTTCATTTACTTGTGGAAGACATAGTACCTGCAGTTCTTTTTTTCTTAATAAGGACTAGCATTAAAATGAATTATACCCGATAGACCAATGTAAACCCGTTACGTCTACTTTGTGTACCTATTACAATTAGTAGCGTGATTCATCAACGAATTGCAAACATTAATTTCAAATGACTGTTACATTTTTAAGAAAATTGTTAGAAGTTATGTCTAGATCTACTCTGCTGAATAATTAAATGGAATTTACGATAATTAGCACTGCAATTTGAGGATAATTACATCAACTGAATTGTAATGTGTCTGGACATGGCCATTACTTTATTCCTTTCTCTCTCATGTGTCTAATAGTTTTGGACTTGTGAGTAGATTCGTTTCACTAAAAGACAGGAAGACCCTTTGGAATATTCAATCAAGAATCAGGCGCACTTATAACTGCACCAGCAACTCTGAAAGTAATTCGATATGATGTGATTCGACCTCGGGCTAGTTTCACTACTCATGTAACATGAACGGCTTCTTGTAGTCAGGTCCTCTGACATAAATTGAATGATGAGACTTGAGACATCTTCTCATCTCTCTCTTTCATCTTAGGTTACTTGAAGTGTAATAATATTTTATAGAGAAAGTTTAGTTACCGAAAACCGTATCAAATTGAAACACACTTACATAGTTTCATAAGTGCCACATAGAACAGATAATAATATTATTGCTATAGCTAGCTGTGTAAAAACTAATAACCATTTTTTATATGCGCTAGAACATATTTAGGCAGTTAAAAATAACTTGGGAAATAAAATAATATTATTATCTGTCATGTCATGTCTGTACATAGTTGGGCACTTTAAAAGTATTGGTAGGAAAGTTGTTGTACAGAATATTTTATGATGACTCGATTCTTACCGTCCTGGTCATAGTGACTCCAGACTTCCATGAACTGATTAGCTGTCAATTTCTTTAGCTCACGACTTTGCGGGTCACGGAATTGCCGCATGAAGTTGGCACACTTCTCCACGTTCACTTTGATTGAATGTTGGGAAGGACTACTCGTCATTGTCGCTGCTGCCATTTTGCTGATTTTTTTCTGTGCACAAAAAGCAATACGATTGTAAGTAAAAATGACAGTTATGAAGGAAAAAGTGACAATTCTTAATTAATAAATGGACCATACCATACACAATAGTTATTATCAGAAATTTGTCAAGGATCGACTGAATTATTTTGATGTTCGTGCTTGAAATATACATACCTACATTAAACACGTCGTAAATCCATTGAATATAAATGTAATATACCTTAATCGATTCACTACACTTCCCATGTACGTACTCCGAGTGTCAAAACATTAGTATGTATAGCTATAATGGACACAATGGGCCGAGTACAATACAAACCTTTACAGCGAGATTCTAACCGTGATATCAGGAATACATTACACAAACTAGAAAGAAAGAAAGGATGCAGGTAGGTACATGCTTGGCTTGATATTCAAGAAAAGAAAAGTGTTAAGGAAAGTCTAGCTTTGATATCGTAATTACGGGATACGTATATGTAAATTATAAGCGAAATACTAAATCTGTCACTTAATAAATAATCCGAAGGTAATTAATACTTTGGATATTCACTCTTATTTTACGAAAGCCTGTACTAATACGTGTCTTACCGGACTAAACTGTTGTACAAAATCCTTGACTTTCTTAAACATTTTCAACCCCAAGTATAAACAATTCCCTCTTCTATAGCAAGAAATACAAAACCTTTATTTTCTTAAGCAGTCACTGCACTACTAACTAAACACTACTTTATTTTCTTTGAATTGCTTGTTCAAGTCGTTTTTGACAGGAAATTTTCAATTTCCCGTGTTTTTTTCTAGCAGTTGTAATTTTCTTTTGAAGAAATAGCACGTATACACACTGACAGTATTTCAATATGAAAGCTTCGATGTTGTTTCAACAGAAAACGTTGATAGAATGAAGTGACCCATGAAATTTCAAGCAGTTATATGTAAACTGCGGCCTATAAACGTAAACGTAAACTACATTGTGTCAGTAAAAGTATACAGTTTCGTCCCTCCCTTAAGTTACATGCATCAGTTTAATGCAGCCCAATCGACTCAACTGTCAGTCAGTGTATACATTCTTGGCTCTGTACATTCTTTACAATAGCTGCCACCAACTCTGCTACAAATATCATATATAAGCCTATATTATACATTCATACACACATACATACGTTGATTATAGCAAATGAAGTGAATGGACCTTCCTTTTCTACACGCAAATCTTAAATGTTATAGTAGAGCTAACTACCACAATAACCGGCTATTAGCGCAACTCTTTCTTATTTGATAAAGCTCCTGGTATAGTATAATCCTACCTGAAAACCAGCTCCAATTCTTTTAACAAAACCTTAAATAGAGTCGTAGTAGTAGTAGTAGCAAAATTTCTCATTCAAATGAATG
Source organism: Pogonognathellus flavescens (assembly GCA_019776165.1). Taxonomy (NCBI): domain Eukaryota; kingdom Metazoa; phylum Arthropoda; class Collembola; order Entomobryomorpha; family Tomoceridae; genus Pogonognathellus; species Pogonognathellus flavescens. The sequence continues at coordinate 10,575 of JABASD010004481.1, forward strand.
TTAGTACACCATAGTTAGCAAAATACCTTGCAGGCGGTCAAAACAAGTACTGTGTGTTGTACAGATAGGAAATACTCACATATACAGCTAAATATAACGAGTCAAACTGCCAGGGGAGGAAATAGGAGTGCAATTCATGCTTGCTGAATACATTATAAGGTTCAGTAAACGAAAACAAACAAAGGTGGTCGCCTTTCTTATATGTGTACGTACGTATCGTCATAATATCGTCAACATACCTGTCGTCTCTGTGCAAGTCAAGTAGTGCCACAAGGACTAGCCAGTTCATTTCACCTTTACCTTTCTTCGCAGTAAGTACACATCTTGGAAACTCCCCGCACTACTTTCTCTCTGTATTATTACACAGCCTAATACCTGATTCGGTCTGCGATATAAACACCGCTACCGTAGTACTACTCCGATACTTTATATTTAGTACAAACGACGAAGCTCAGCCTACTGGTCATGTAAGTATATACTGTTGTTAGTTACACGCGTAATAGGAACACCTACTCTAGTAAACTATATACAAATATAAATAGCTACCTTATAAAATAACTCACTCAAAACTAGGTATGTATTATCTATGTATAATAGTACGATAATATCTTTGTTTAGTGCTACTATATATTCACAATAAAATTTAATAGTTACTATTTACATGTTTAAAATGTAGGTATACATTTCATAGTGTGCATGCAGTACAAATAGTAGAACACATTTTATTTGTATTATTTGCATGTATGAAATGTATGAGGCTATATTTACAATGCACGTATGACATGTCCGATGTCCGTGTTATTGTGTAAGCTCTAATCACAAATTGCGTCGACTTACACATTGAACAATTTGACCTACCTATGCATATTTTGTCGTGCTTTAATAGAATATGCTCTATGAACTGAACACCCACGCATAAAAGTCAAACATTATTGGATGTGTTCAAAGGAAACTGTCTTGACATCTCTAAATCCCACCAGAACAGTTGTTAAAGGTTATATGATGCCATTATTAGTATGTGACTTTACATTACTGTGCTATATATATAAGGCACAATGCATTATAATGCATGCATACTTTGTGAATGCGTTGTACGGTAGGTATGACGGGTTGTAATGTTGATTGCGTCACTTATTCATAAGTAAATGCATAGTTGTAAAGTATACAAAGTATTCTGCATTTATGGTACCTGGGCTACTCGGACTAAGTTATGATCATGTGTTTATTGCATGTATTCAAGCCTGTATATGTACAGGGTCTAATGTCATACAACGTAAAAAGTTTGTTTAAAGCATCACCTCAACGAGTGATTTTTATAACATGGTTCTTTACTTACATATGGCTTAACTATGGGAGAACGCAGTGTATTTTACATGTAAAATTTACATTTTTTATTTATGCTCGCACTATTCAACCTTGCAATCTTGCTTGAACATACTTAATGGTAGTAATGGTACTGCCACACTACCGCAAACTACGTTTCAGTTTATTTATTGTGACTGAGGTAAAAGTCTGGTAAAGTGCACATAACATTTTGTATGTGCCTGATGAAAAGTAGATGGAAAGTGTACATTCCGCTTCCCGATTGGTCTGGAGAGATCAAAATCAGCTATTTTATTGGTTCATTTATAGCTTGGTTAGATATACTCACTTTTATGTCGAACGGAGCAATATAACACCAGCTTGGATTACATTACCCCAATTTACTGATGTACATTTGTTAGCCGCTATATACGTTGTTGTAGGGAAAGAGCTATTGACTACCGAGATTACCTATCGAATTTTAATCTAGGTAGAAATTTTACCTTCGCTAGGTATTTGCAATCAAACAAAATGTGTATAGTAATCTTCCAATGTAGCTAATAACACATGCAACCACAGCCACTTAGGTAATCACTTCCTGAGACAGTTTCAGGTCTAGACAGGAAGACTGAGAAAGGTTGTAAAATCTGAATGCAAGGTAATCCATCGTGCCACTCAACTGGGACAGGAAAAGTAAAAGCTTTAGTTCGCTTTGCAACATCCTTGCTTTCAAGAGAGATTAGTTCTACAAATTTGTCAAGAATTTTATAGAAAACATTTTTATCTGTCGACTAACTCGTTTTAGGATGAAATCCCTTTATTGACAACCAGAATCAAAGACGCAGACGAAAAGGATGTTTAGGAAGCCAAATTATTTTCGAATCACTATATAGTGTTCGTTCATTATGTTACAAAATAGAACCGAGTCAAGATCGTTCACTTCTTAGCGTAGGAATGTTCTTGTCCTTAGTATACCCGTGAGATCAGACTCTCATCACTGACTCAGGTGACTGAGGTTAACTAAACTAATATTATAAACACTTTTAAGTAAAGTGTACCTTAACTATTGTGTAGTATTAGATCTACATACAATATACTATAATTTTTTGTTTTACTTTGGGAATTACACTAATTTTAGCTCGCAAAGGTTTCTGGCATTGCTGTCATCTCAATCATCTGAAGGTATTAAGATATTTAATTATTTCGTAGACAAAAAATAAAACAGATGGACATGACTTCCATGAATTATGTCGTGTTATTTAAATTGTATTATTAATTAAAGATTACTTAGATTAGATAGGTTAATGATCAATTTTTCAGTCAAAAATTAAGTTCACAGATTTCAGGATTGTTGATGACTTCAATAGTGAATGTGAAGTGAAGACAAATGCGTGTACGTATGCGCCATAAAATTACTGGCTGCTTTCCACTCGAACACAATCCTGCATACTTATGAAAAGTGCAATTTAACAGCAATTGAATGAGACCAATGGTTGTAATGTACTAACGTATCGCTCAACGAAATGAGTCTTTAGAGTTCAGATGAATATGGCAGGCGCAATGAGCAGCTAGAATTAACAACAAAAACTAGCTAAGTTAGGTATAGCGACTAGAAGATAATGCAAGTGCGAGTCTGAAAATCATTTTAATTTGCGGGTTTTGTTTACACGTACATAGCATAAACGTCAAGCACACTAACATAACGAGACAGAATTCAAAGATTCGCTCATACAATACGTTAACATTACTTTTGAAATCGCATTATCATGATATGTTTATGAAAAATATCGAAATGAAACAGAGATTTTTCTGTAGTTGCGGTTTGAGTGCGTTTTTTTCGATTTCGGGTGGATTGCGGGTTGGATTTAGACAAGATTTTGTGGTTTTGCGAGTCGGATGCGGATCTGGCTTCGTCAGGTTTTCTGCGAGTGCGGGTTATAAAATTTCGACCCACATTATCCTCTAGTAGCGGATAATAAATGATATTCATAGCTGTGACAATGATGATACAAGAAATGTAATGTAATCTACACACGCATAAGCATGTCCGCTTCAGGTAAGTTTCAGAAATCCCAAACTCACAGTTAATCACTATCAGCCGGAGATAAATGCTGCTAACTCATGCATGCAAAGTGAAACTACTAAATAAATGGTTAATGAAGGCAAACAATAATATAATCAGATAGTGCCAACTTTTTAAGTCAATATTGCAAATGAAAGAAGTATTACAAACTAATTTACAATTAGCTAACTAAGTAGGTAAGTACTGTCTAACTTAAAATAAGATTTTGTGAATGCAGAAATTTAGGTAGAGCTAGAGGCATGTAAGCACAGGGTAGAGCATTGAGGAAAGAACGACGCAGAGCGTAAAATTACGTAAATTTGGCCTACATATTTTTAGATACCGAACTTTTACGTCCTTTTCGCCCAGTAGTGTAAAAGACCTAAACGCAAAGGACTTATCCATTATTTATGAGTATTTCTTTTCTTGTGCTAACTTAGGTATGTTCTTGCATTACTATTTTAGCATAGACAATTCACATGTGAGAACCAAGAACTCATTGTAGCGCTGTATCTTTGTATAAGTACATACTGTACTTAATATGTAGGAGACTTTTAGTGCTGAATTCTTCCCATATTTAGCATTTGTATTTTAAATGGTATGAGGAGGAATCTTAAAAGAAAATTCCGTAATTCAGTGAAGGTTACATGATCTGAATACCACAATGGTGCATTTGCCAACCTTAAATATTACCCCATGTACTTCTATTTAACCCATTTTTGTAGAGCAGACATAAAACACTGATAAATTATCTAGTAAACCCTTTGTTTACTTTCTGTGTGCTGAACTACTTTAATGAAATGGAATTAATAGCCTGCTATGTAGAACGAGATTAGAAAGGTAATGCCCAATTCATTTACACATTTAGGAGCACCAGTTTGCTACCAGTACTCGTACTAACGACCAGCTTGATTTATTTAATGCAAGATAACCGTTTATTGTCTCAGTTGTTGATTGCTTGGCAATGCGATGGTGTAACGAATGAGACTCATTGCAGTCCTCATAAGTTATGTCTATTTTCCTGACAGGGAAAATAACAACAACATTAGTTGGTGACGAGAGAAATGGTTCTCACAGTTTAGACTTTAGAGAAGACAGACAGACTGTACTGAATAACTATTTCGATACTTATAAGTAGTTCGGTTGAATTGATGTGAAGAATTCTCTCCACTATACTCACCCAGCTCTTTGAGTACAGTTATAGCAGGAGAGCTACTGTACCACTCTGGGGATATGTGAAATGCCGATTTAGTAAGAACAGAGAAAGTTTCAGAGAGTCTTAGAAAGGAAATGAAATAAGACGGCTCGGAAAACATGGTTGACATACATAGAGGAGCTACCTACAAGGATGTAACTTGACTTCGAGAAAAACGAGATCTAGTTAAATCCAGTTCACTTAACTGAAAGCATCTCTCTGCAGGAAATAAATGTTA
>JABASD010004482.1:0-15368 GCA_019776165.1 Pogonognathellus flavescens
AAAAACTGACCAAATTTGCAACCTATTCGGTGTGAAAATTTTGCCAATCTATTTTCCAAATCTAGGAGGTAGTCCAAGGAGCCCAAAATTATTAATAGATACTTAATTAACCTAATACCTACATTTCCTTGATAGCATAAAATATTTAATATTTACTATTCATTGTAAAACGTTTTACCCATCAAACTGATTTTTATGTATGTAATTAGGTTTAGGTAAACAAAGTATCTAAATGGTACAACATAACATAACATAAGATATTGTGGTGTGTTGAAAATGATGATATATAAATGGATTGCTCTCAAAATCTCGTTACTAAATCTCCCGTTAATACTCTTAATCCGTTGCACATTGATTACCTACCTATACCACTGGCAACATTAACATTATGTCAGGACGATAATCAGGGAAAACAGTAATGAATTATAGATACCATAACAGGTACTTTTCAAAAGTGTTACGAATTATTGATATGAGTGACATAAATTAATAAATACATGGCATATATAATATCGATCTGTACACACCACCATACTAGTAAATACCTAACCTCTGCTCATTCATCTAGATTCATCTGTATCCGCAGAAATCAATGTATGTATTTGAACACAGATTCCAGTTCCATATTTAGTGTAAGTGATTAATTTAGGGTTCATCAATCAATCACATAAGTGTTGACATCTAAAAGATCCAAATAATAATAAAAAATCAACCCCAAAACGAAATTTAATTATTACTGACTGTCTCACTTGATGTAAGATTAAAACCGAAAAACTGTTACGCAGATCCTGCTACCATCTGCAAATAAAGCATTGTCAGAGTCAGAAGCTCAAAAATGTCAGACAAATTAGGTGAAAGAGTATTAATTTTATTAATTAATTACGAATCCTATTAACGTTCATTTTCCCCAATATGGCTGCAAAAATCGGGCTAATAATTTTAATGTTGACCTACAGAGTATGAGACTGAAGCTAAACAACTGTTTCGGAGTACAGAGTACTATAAGCTGATTGCGGAAAAATCTTCTTCAATAAAATTAACAATGTTATAAATTTTTATGGTTTCATTTTATTTGCATCGTTATCACGCGACAAATGAATAGGATTAACACATCCACAATAGTCAAGTAATGCTTATACTTACGTAAAGCATTATTTATTTATTATTATCCTTCCCTTTGTAGCAACTAAACTGTCTGCCTTGAAAACAATAAGTCATTGACATTGACAAGGATGTGAATGTGATGCTACAATACAATAATACCGACGAGACAAACGCATTTTTAATGCAGAAATCTGTGTTGCACTAAAGATTACAATTTACAATGCAATAAAATGATAGCTGGATTCTCTTGTCAAGTTAATTATGATGAGGTGCAATTAACAAAAAACAGAAACGTGACCAGGTGTCACTTACATAATAATAAGCCTTTTAATAATAGACCTAATTAAATCGTTTGCATTACTAAACTGTTTGAAGTGCTACTATAAAAACTGCTGATGTTACACTTATTGTATTTATAAGATGACTAAAAAAAGTAAAACAATTTACAAAATTAGTGACGATTACCATTAATCACGTTTATAAAACGAGACTAAAGGATCGTCTCACCTTTCACGTTTGTATCGTTAATCGTTATCATGTAGACATGACATCTCTCAATGAACTGTGAACAGTTTACGTAATTCTTGCTCATCCATAATTATAATCAAATAATTTATCGTTATGTTATTAGGTAACATATGAGTTATATTTTTATGGTGATATCCAATTATCTAATAAATATTTCTACCGCTACTATTAATGGTAGGTATAGTATGAAGTATCAATATGACTGAAAATATCTGCACGGTTCATGGCATTCGTCAATGAATAGTCAATAGCCATTATTTTTGAACGATAACATTCATTTACTGACACTGGAGGTATTTATGCACATGAACATTCAAGTTTCCTTGAGTGTAGTTCTTTATTAAACTTTAAAATCTGAAATCTATACAATGACTGATACAATCGTCAACAATTTTAATTAATTTTGGAAATGATGTGAAATTTAAGATCTTTTAAACTGTTTTAGACTTAGCATGTACCTTTTGTATTTTCACATTGTGAACCATGAACATGATAAAATATTATAATGTACGTAAAAGCCTTAATTGGCTATAGACGTTTTGCAATGGTTTATTTCAACTAAGCAATTGCGGACACTGATTGATTTATTTAACATTGGTCCGACCATCATACCATTTGTTTGAAGAAAACCAGTCAGGCAAACTGACAAGACAAATTAATCGGGAAAATTATTATTGTTGCGACATGCCTATAATAAAATATTATACTCATGTCGCACTTTGCCTTCGGCATGTTCTATGTAAATTATCTTTTTATCATCGCTATTCAATTTACAATTACAATTATTAGAACGTGTCCTGTGTCATGTAGCTGAAATATTTGTTATGTAATTGTCTATAAATTGCGTGTGTCATTAAATCACGACCATTGTCTTGTATTTGTAATTACTCATACAACTGATTAGTGATTATACAAATAGATATATTTATTTTCACAATTGATAGGTATAGTCTGTCTACGAGGCTGTAAATGCCAAAGGCAAAGACATGTGTCAATGCCTAAACATCTCATGTCAAATCAACCAAACATTTGATTTTATAATACGTAATGATATAGCTTGTTTAAATAAATTCGTGGAACATTCTTGCACGCAAGTAATAAGTCATAGTCAAGAGCAAAAGGTTCATGGTTTGCCATGTGATGATTTCGATTTTTGATGTTTAGCTACAATAAAAGCGTTGAACCGCATAAAAATAATATGCCAAATTCATGCAATAACAATTGCAATGTTTAAAATTGTTGTGAATAAGTCAATGTAATATTTTTTATCTAATACGGTTCCTATTTTAGAAAGCTAGGAGTGGGGAAGGCTAGGCGGGTTTCAAGTGTGACTTTTTCTGGGGGGGGGCTCAATTACGCCCATACCTAGATACGCCCTTGATTTACTGTATGACTGTATACTGTATTAATTAACAAATTAGTATTGTTATTCTTCTTCAGCCATCAAATCAACGTTGAGTTCATTGTATATGGTAAAATTATTATTATTATTACTATTAGTATCGTTTGCAAATACAATTATTGTCTGTTTGAAATAATTATAATAATTAATGAGTAAAATATAATGGAGGAAGACAATAAAGTTTCGATCGCAAAATTGTAATTTGCAAAGCCATATTAAATAAATCATCCAATTTTAATATGAAACTTCCTACGCATTATTTTATTTTAATAATAAATATTTAATAAATAAATATTTATTTTGTGCATATTGGAATGTTAAGAATATTAATGTTTTGCATTTGCATTTTATAAATGTCTAAAATATTTTCGAATAATAATTTTTACATGCAAATTACTTATTGTGTAATTAATGTAATAGTATCTATAAATTTATAAATTCTCAGATTTTGCGTTGCATGAATCGAACACCAAGAACATTCCCAGTACATTTTAAAAGAAACAATTGTAATTGTAATGTTTCAATCATTAGTTAAAATTCTGATTTTTTAAAATCGATCAATTCATTAAGAATTTCAAACAATATATTTATTAAGAAAAATAGCACAGAAAAGAACAAAGTTGCACTGTTTCACGTAACACTGCTGAATATTGCGTGACAAGGTTAAAGGCATTATGCGCGGGCTTTTTGTTTCTTTGCTGGAGGCATGTATCATTGAAACTTCAACCAAATCAGTTGTTGTCAACAGTCAGTACGACTGTCGGTCGTTTTCAGTCTTTTCAGTTGTCAATTTTGGTCTGTGTGACTCCGGTTCAACATCAATCACAAAACAGCAACAGTTTGACAACTAATATCTCTCAAAAGCCCAAATGTTCAGGTGAGACTCCTCATTATTGAAAATATATTAATTTTTAGTAAATAATTTCATTTTTGATGTAACAGCCAATTTTGTTCTGTGCTTGTGAATGTGACCTTTGTTGTTTGCAAACTATGTATGAAATCATTCAAAATTGCAATTTAAAAAAAAAGTAAACATTGTCTAATTTTGTTTATTTCTTTGTTCTTACATCTTAAAATTAGGCAATAGCGCGCACTTTTATAGCTGAGGTGAGATAAGTTTATTCATTATTCATTCATTTCATGCTTATTATACTGATTATTCCAAATTCTATCGTTATCCATTAACAATTCTAGTTGTACAAAAGTACAATAATTACGAAGTATTGTGACATGTGATGTACTACAGACGACAGTTCTGAATGATGAATTTTTATTTATTGATTGACAGGTGTATTGAGGCAAATTCAGAAGTGGACAGCTAAAAAATAGACAGGAAAGAAATAATCAATAGCGACTGAAAAGGACTTTGGAAAGTTGGAAAGCACTCATGGCCAAATTCAAATAACTGATGCATTACAACTAGCTATATACGGACAATCAACAGATTTTATTCAATATTGGCCCGTAATCCTTCAAATAAAATCGGAAACTCAAATAAGTCAAATCGGAAGTTTTTGGAAGTCAGTGAGTCAAATAATTCAGTTTTACCTGTGAAAGAATACAAGATTCGTCACTGGTTCTTCAGCTAGAGGTATGTTGTATTATTGTATTGTACTCATGCCATTATTTATTGTATTTTATATTTATCAACAAGTTTTCGTACTATTATTAAGTATTAAGTGTGCATTGCTAAAAAGCAACACAGATCATATCCAGCAAAGGACAGATTGGAATGATATGATGATACAATTTAATTAATGTTGTGAACATTTGTACTCAAAGGGCATTTAGGGCATGTCGTTTCTAACGACAAAACTTTCTTTTTCAAAGTTGAATGAAAAGTAACTTTAAGTAACAATTACAGTTATATCCTAATTCGTTTTTACTTTCCAAATCCTTTTTAGTGTCTATTTAAAGCAATTTTCTTATTACTAGTGGAATTTTTGTAGTATTACACTAACCTTTTGTATTCTGCAGTTAAATATAATGTCAGGTCATCTATTTTCTACAAAACTTGAATAATTATTATTTGGTACACTTGCAAGTGACAATAAGGGATCAATGACACCGATCGTTCCTATCACCTGCTTGCAATGCGTCCCGCTCTGTGGTAGTTTTAGTTTCCAAAATACTCTCTCCTTTTACCCTCCGGCTCTTTCTGCTATTAGTAGCTGACTTCATTTACGAAATGTGAATGTTCTCACTTCTGCTTCTGCCTATTGTGAGTTATAGACACACCAATGCTTCTACCTAATGAACGGCGATATAGCCAGGTTATACATGTAATATTTATTTCAATAATAATCGTCATTCGTCAGAGTTGTCGTTCCGTTCCAATCCAACCCAAGATAGGTGTAAGATTTAATCTGCTAGCTAGTTAACTCACTGGAAATTGGTATAGTGTATTGTTTGTTCTGCTCTCTACCAGACTAGGCTCGTTTGTAAAGAGTAAGAACTTTAGATGAGTGTGAGTTAGTTTAGTTGATTCGGTGTACAAATCCACATGCATGTAGTAGTATAGTTTCCCGTATGTACTTTGCAGGTGTGCAACTTTACTTAGGTACATACTTGTAATAATAATGCACTACTATTTTTAGAGTGTTCTTACAAGACACAGTATTTGTCAGTAGTAGCAATTACGTAGTCTAAAGGCATTACATTATTATTATTTGGAAACGTACTTCAACTTTTAGTAGCTTTAGTATTATATCAACTAGAGAGAATTGTGACTAACAGTGACTAGAGTGATGTAAATCGTAAACCGTAGTTTATTAACATTTAGCATAAGGGAGTGACGAACTGAAGAAGCGTACAACCATTACACAGTATTAAGTAAATTACATCATGCAATTAAATAGGATGACAATTTTTCACTTTAACTTTAATTTAGAAGAAGGAAAATTAAAGCCGATATATTATAGGTACCATTATACCATGAAATGTTTGCTAAATCTAAATCTATGTAATAATTTCGATTTTATTGGGGTTTTAAGCATGTGGTATTATTATTAGAAGGAAACTTTTGTTTTCTCCGAAGCTATTTCCATTTTGAATTACTTCGTACTCGACTCGATAAATGTTTATTGTGGTTGGGATATTCCCAATTAAATACTCATTTTTCTCAATCAACGAATAGTTTCTATAATTTTACAGTAGTTAGTTGCGATTATACATTTAAACAATTTCTGCGAAATGCTATAATAAATAATAACGCTATAAAATGGTCTAATTCAGTTGTCTAGTTGTCTTTGTCTCTTGCTTGCTTGTTTGTGTTTGAGTAAAATAAGAGTAAATATACATAGAATGTGTATGGCTAGATTAGATAGACAGAAACGCGGCTCGACATACAGTGAAGAAAGAACGTTGTTGTAATCTGTATATATATAGTAGAGGTTGTGTACACTTGGTACGAAACTTATGATGTATTATACACACAAGCAGTCTTATTGCATAACATAGTGTAATGCAAGCAGAGAAAATGTGAGTGAGTATCGAATTTGTGTATAGCTTGAATATTATAATTGTAATTATAGCACCCAGAGTCCATATGGAACAAGAGAACAGCAGAGAAGTTTAAAAGTAAGCAGGGTAGGTAAGGTTGCATTTCGTTTCTGTTGTAGAAGTAGTAGTAGTAAAACTGTGTTGTTCTGTAGACACTACTCAAGTTGAACTAGACGACGGAAACAGAAGAAGGAAGGGGGAGAATTTTATTTAATGCATTTTGTTCTTCTACAACACTACTACTACAGCCAAGTCTTAGTAGTAGTACTACAATTTATAGGTACTCACACAGAATAGTAGAGAAACACAGACATAGTCAGCTACATACATACAGAACCACACACACAGAATTGAATAGCACAAAGCATTTACTTTACAAACAAGTATTACATACGAATGTACGTACATTGCATAGGTATAGATGGTTTTCCTTGCACAATTTCATTGTGTATATTACACAGACACACAGTGCAGTGTAGCATATAGACGAAAAGCTATTAGAGCTATAAGATATTGATATATAATACATATTTATATACGAGGTAAACATATACATTCACCATTCCACATCTTTTATTGTCTGTGTGTAGATTGAAGAGAGATAGACGAAGTACATTGTTTGGTTCGTGGGGGACATAATAGTGCAGAAGAGTCAAAGGAGTACATGTAAATAGCTTTAAGGGCAAGTCCAAAGTCAAGTCTTCAATGTAAAATGCATTACTTTTTGTATTAGAGAAATATATAAGAATTTACAGTATACACACACAACAGAGATTATTACTTACTTTTAGAATAGACGGGGTTCGGCCAATTTCTCCCTGAATTTTAAACCAACTCGCTGCGAAAATTCGGAGTGTAAAGTAGTCAAACTAAAATTCTCAGTTCTTCCTAATATTTTTGAATAATTTCCATTATAAAAGTGATTTGTTTGTTATAGATATAGCTGTAGGAATATTGGGAAACGTGCCTGACTCATACTACTCATACTTGATTCAGAGCCTAATTATCAAGACTAAGACTATAAGCCAAAAGAAGAATATTTAGGCAGCTACTACTACTACTAGCTATATTATTATTACATTACAATATGATGTGTTATTGGCAGAGGCAGTAATCGCCTTCGTTGTTTGCTTATTTTACTACAGAGGTTATTGTTTTATGATTAGAGACGATTGTTAATACTACCAAAGTGTTTTATTTATTGTATTGTCTCAATATTCGGCTATTGTTTGGTTTTTGTTTCCGCGTTTAGTTTATTACGTACAATTATTACTTGTGGAAACTTGTTCCTATTGAAATTGCCAATCTCTGAACATTAAATTTAGTTTCGTTTGTATTATACATGAATAGCTGGATCGTGTTTTGATAGTGACTCACAGAATTATTAGCTTTAGCGATTGCAATTATAATATACCTTCATACAGTACATAAAGTAAATACAGTTTGCAACTACTGGTATTAGCGAAATAGTTAGTCAACGGAAAATGTTGGGTATTTAGTTTATGCTCAAAATCCTCAGATATTAATAATTTATACGAATATTCGTGTGCAAAAGTGATTTAGGTGAGTTGAAACTAAAATAATATTTAATGAATAAGCAGTATTGAAATAATATTTGAATAATTCAATTTATTTGTTATGTCAATTTATAATTAATTATTGCTGGAGAAAGGCTTTTATTTCTTTGCTACAATTAATAATGTTTAAAAGCAGTTTTTACACACATTATTAAGTGCAACTTGAGTATTTGTTGATTGAAGTATATTTTTATCTGAAGCCAGTTTATTCGGTTTTAGTGTCTAACAAGCGACACACAGGAAGTTGATTGAAAGCGGGCGCAGCAGTTTACATGTGAAGAAACACTAATTTGAGCCGGAGACTGCCAGAAGGAAAATGAGGAAGTGACGTTGAAAATTTTATTGTCAGGAGCAGAGTATTATTGCTCGTTAAACTACAGCGACGACGTGGAACTAGGAGTTGTCGTCGTGCACATTCTCTCAAATATTGAATCACAAATTCGCCACCAGCAACACATTCACTGTTTGGCTGCCAGAACTTGAAAGAATTGTGTTTTCGTGCGTGGTAGACAATGTCTACTGAAGATCAAGAGTCAGAATGCGACATGATGGAAGATGACGACTACGACAATAATTATTATTTGCAAAATGAAGAAGAAGTTGATATTGGGGAATATGGGGATTTGAAAAAGGACCCGGAGAGCTTCCAATACGAGTGCCTTCGTGTAGAAGAAGTGGAAAAGCTTCTGAATGAGCTAGTAGAAATGTTGTCGAATCAAATAAAAATTACTCCAGCCTTGGCAAAGCTCCTTCTTCACAGACTTGATTGGTCTCTCACCGAAATCATCAGCCAGTACGAGAAAAATGCTCATGGGACGCTCGCAGTGGCCAGAGTGAAGCCTACCAATGACAACAACAACATTCCACAACCCCTGACACAATTTACGGGTTTAACAGTATGTTCAGTTTGTGTTGTTGACCAGACTGCCGACCATTTCAAATCCTTAGCCTGCGGTCATCAATTCTGTAAGAAATGTTGGACGACTCATTTCGAAATGCAAATCACGGAGGGTGTGAGCACTTCAATGGAATGTATGGCTCACGATTGTTCTGTGTTGGCTTTAGAAGATTTCGTTCTAGCTCTCCTAAGTCGGCCAAATATACGAGATAAATATCAACGCTATGCATTTAAGGATTATGTCAAATCTCATCCTCAACTTCGATTCTGTCCTGGACAAAATTGTGACATAATTATCCGCTCGAAAGAGCCTAAAGCGAGACGCGTCCTTTGTCATCAATGTAAATCTTCGTTTTGCTTTAAATGTGGCTCTGACTATCACGCACCGATCGATTGTGAAACAATCAAGCGGTGGCTCACCAAATGTGCAGATGACAGTGAAACAGCGAATTACATTAGTGCTCACACAAAAGATTGTCCAAAGTGTCAAGTCAGCATAGAGAAAAATGGCGGATGCAATCACATGCAATGTTACAACTGTCAGTATGAATTTTGCTGGATGTGTTTGGAAGACTGGAAGTCACACGGCTCGGAGTATTACTCTTGTTCCAGATATAAAGTCAATCCGAAAGCCTATGACACTGCCCAGACTCAAGCCAGAGAAGCCTTGCAGAGATATCTCCACTATTACGAACGTTGGGAGAACCATTCGCGAAGTTTACGACTGGAAGAGCAAACTTTGCAACGAATCAAGACTAGAATAGAAGGGAAAATTATGGAGGCGGCTGGAACTTGGATTGACTGGCAATATTTACTGGACGCTGCAAATCTGCTGGCAAAGTGTCGGTATACTTTGAAGTATACTTACCCATACGCTTACTACATGGACACTGGCCCCAGAAAAGAGTTGTTTGAGTACCAACAGGCAAAACTGGAAATGGAAATTGAGAATTTGTCGTGGAAAGTAGAACGAGCGGAAACAACGGACAGGGGAGATTTAGAAAACCAAATGAGCATTGCTGAAAAAAGACGAAGCACTTTATTACAAGACTTTTTAGAATTATGATGTTACCTTCTCGTTTACTTTAATTTATTTATTTGTTCGTATTCACGGCCTGAATACATTATTAATTGAATAATTCTCCACAAACCAAGACACGAACAGAACAGAACAATAATAATAAAAATAAATAACAGTAACGAAATTAGAAAATTCGATTGAAAACGCAAACGTGCAAAACCTCATAAATATGCAAACAATTAATTATGTAGTAAGCAACAGCGATAATCTATCGAAAATTAACCAAACCAAAGCAAATAATTCTTCAATCTTCATCATGCAATACTTTGTATATAAAATATCACGTACTAATAATAACTGTAAGTAGTGACGTTGCAAATAATGCAACGTGTGAATATTGGCTTGGCCTTAAGAAATTTGGCTGTGTTCATTTTCCTTCTTCATTCGAAACGAGTTGAACTACTGGAAAAGTTTTCTGCTGACTGACAACTTCAACTACCTTAATGTAAAAACTGTGCTATCCACTTTAAAATCAAGTACGTTAATTAAGTAATAACTGAAATTCCATACTTACTTTAGTATTTAGTTATTTAATTTTGTTTCGATAAATCTGGCTATTCTATACAGGGCTTACAATTTACAGTTTCGTAGTATTCGTCGAGTACATTTTTCTTACTTACTAGTCTCTTATTCTCCCACAATGACTTGGCTGTAATATTTTGATTGACTGTTTCTAACTATTGGTCTTATTATTGGTTTAGTATTTGCATAATTGCACTTCCTGTCCACTTCCGTCAATATTTCCTACCTCGTTCGTCGTTCCTTTTTGGTTGGTGTACGGTCCACTTGTGATTGTGTATATTATTGTAGCTTTTCGATTTCAAACTGTCGAGTATGAAAACGCTGTAGTAAATATAAGTTATATTTATATTATAAGTAGTCTAATACCCGAAAACTATAACATTGAATTTATATTCTCGTTTTCTTTTATTTTTACAGAAATCAACGTAGCTTTTCAATGATAGACGTCTTAATTGTATTTTGAATACATAATGGATTCTTCTACTCCGACTTTACACTTGGTTATTCCCTTTCGTACTCCAAAAGAAGCTGAAATTGCTTACAATTCATTGCGGGTGGATCGTGAACCTAAGCGAAGTCAAGTTATCAAGAAATTGATGTGCGAAAACAACAACTTAATTTTGTAAGTTTAATTCATTCTCCTTTTGAATTACATAAATGCATATTATTAAATTAAAAATTAAAATTAAATTGGTTTCAATTTTTTGTATTTAGAGACTTGATTGCACCTGACGCTCGTCAAATTCGTCTTACTGTGAATACATTTCTTGATCACCTTTTACTTGTGCAGAAAACCATCGCGAAATTTTCCATTGTAGAAAAGTGAAATTTCTGTTGTATGTCCTTTGTTGTTTTGTAAACTTTGTCAAAAATTACATTTACTTAGTATTATAACTATTATTAGTACTACTATTACTGTTTAGTAACAAAAATGGCAGATGCAGAACATTCCCCCGCTCCCCAAATGTCTCGTGGCATTTATGGCTTTGTTCTTTTCAACACAATGTCTCTATTTATAATGTCGTATTTCGTGTGGATGCTAGCACCCACTGAGTGGTACAAAGAATTGATTTACGAACCACCTCAGGCTTACTGGGGTCTAGCAGTTCCTGTTTATTTCTGTACAACGTTATTTCTGTTTGCATTTTGTATTTACCCTGCCATGCATTGTCGCCAAGATTGTGAGTTAGACGAACCAAGTGCCACCACAGACTCATTTTCTTTACCTCCCAATTATTTCACCGAATTGAAGACAACAGAAAGAAAAAAACACAAGAAATCATCATCGAAATCTTCAAATACCAAAAAGAAATTCACTCCTACTCACAAACGTCAGAAAAGTCGATCTTGGTCCGGGGTAGGAAATATTGATTTGAAGTCAGAACTGCTAAAATTTAAGGAAAAAGAGAAGACGGTCATTTACGAAGAACAACCTATTCTGCCAGTATCCGATCTTTATTTGGATGACGTTTGTCGTTTATTGTATTTAGATAGTGATGACGACTACGTTGATTGATTTCAGTCGGGCATTTGTAAATTAAAAAAAGTCCTACAAGTTTGTTTGTGTATGATGTTTGCGAAGTAATACTGATATTCAAAATGAAACACATAGCTTGTACTATATTGATTTGTATTGTAAGAAGTTGATATCAAAAATAGTTTGGAAAACTTGTGAACAACAAGCCTAATGTGGATATCGAACAATTAATAATGGAACTAGTTTGTCAAGGGATGTAATCTTATAATTAAACCAATAAGATATAAGTGTAATGAAAAATGTGGATTCTTCTCAGGATTATAGAATAAAGCTAAAAGTAAGAAAAAGAAATTATAACACTATTTTGTACCTTTATTTGATTATTAGTTTGCATTATGATTTTAGGAAGTTATTTTAAGTATAATATGTTGCATTTATCATTTTTGAAAATAACGTCAGAAGAACAAATGTTTACAACTTTAAATTTTTACTACCACAATTTATTTTACACACAGTTTGATTTACATTATTTCCATCATGGCGTATGGGCAACCACGAATCAAGAATTTACGCTAAATGTTGTTCTCCATTTTCTACGCTTAGTTATTAATTACATTCCTCTAGCCTTCACAACAGCAAGAAAACTCATTAAATTAGATGACAATGGGCAAAATTAACGAATGTTAGCAAATAGCTCGTTTTTATTATAAATCTGGCCGCGACTGCCGGTACGAAGAATTTCATCCGCCTCCTCTTGTGTTTTCGTCCAGTAACCTGGTCGATTTTTCATCAATGTAAAATCGGTTTTATGGTAGAATGAGAATCCGTGATTCTTGTTTTCAGGAATATCGGGAAATAAATCACCATCATTCAGGATTGCTATTTTGTACGCATAACCAATTAAGCCGATGATTATGGTGTAGTTAATTCCTGCATGAATAGATCGGACTGCAAAAGAAAATAATAAAGATTTAGTGAAATATATTTATGGTATTATACTTTTTAGACGTAGTTAGTACATTAAAAATGCTTGTGACTTACGGTGACCCCCAAGGGCCAGTCCAGCTCCCATTCCTGCGAAAAGATGATTTGTGGGATCATTTTTCTTCCTCATATTGGCTGCCATACTTAAAGCAGCCATGTAGGACAATCCTGTCCCCACCATAACTTTATTATTTACAAGAATTCTTGACAAGGCATGTGCTAGTCCCTAAAAAGAACATTTTAATTATTCGTCAACCTTTATCATCCACATTACGATTACTCTAATTTGTTTTACTTTATTACATTCCTACTTTTCGTACAAACGAACTTCTACTACTGTCTACTCTAATTCTTTAGTAAAACTTACTTTGTTGACATTGACACAAACGATATCAATCATTGATTTAAATCCTGCTGCTGAGGCAGTCCATTTAGTCATGACTAAAGTTTTATTGACCAAATTCTCATCATCCCTGCCTCTGAAAAGGTAAGCCGGACCTTCTCCAAATCTGTGAGGATCGGTGAATCGTCTTGTGACCGGTCCTTGCGGCATTTTTCTAGTATTATAAACCTGAAATTACGTTAAATAATGCGATTGAAATTACGAATATACGTTAAGAAAGAACAATGATGATTTTCTGATTTAGAATTAGTAATTAAATGAGATTACACTAAAATAAACAGTAAAAGAGTAAGCATTAATCGACAGGAAAATTAAAAGTTAAAGGCTCACAACAAAAGACAAAAATTGAAACTTTAACTCAATTTACAATGATTATCATCAACTAGACCTGTTACAAGTTCCAACAATGGAAAGGTCTCAAATTAAGATAATATTAAAGTCTATTATTGATTATAGACTTTAAAAAAATGGGTCTGTCTGATTTTATGAGATTTATGCTTTAGTTTTGCTTTGCTTTTTGAAATGTGTGTAATATCCATTTATCCAACCCCTGACCCCACCACATTTTTACCGTTACCGTTTATACTGTTAATTAACTATTCTTATTTTTTACCGGTTTAAACAATCTCTGTCTTTAATATATAATTCGCTTATCTCTAAAACTGATATTTTAGAAAAACTTACGAAATCAAAAGATCAGATGGACAAGATTTCCTTTTCACTGTTTGTTTATGTGCATTCTGTTACTGTTCTGTACTTCTCTTCTACGGACGGGAATTCATATTTGGTTTAGTTTATGTTTCTCTTTCGCAGCCGATACAACCAGCTCGGAATTTTGAAGTTGTTGTAAAAGCGAATGTGAGTGTACTGTACTTCAAGGACGTATCATTTCATAGGGGCGGTGGGTCGCAGGATAACCGGGCATCCACCATGAAATAAAATACTAAATTCTAAATTACTAATCCTATTCCTATAATAATTATTATGATCCTTAACAGCAATCTTCAAGATGCTAAATTGTATATTAACATGATACGCTTCAAACTTATTCCGATTTCAAATCCGATTTCAAATATTAAAATACATAAGATTTGTATAATACTGCTAAATGTTACGTCCCGATTTTATACATTTAAGTGTTCCCATTCTTTATTGTACACATCGCATATAAATATTCTGAAAATAATGAGCAAATATCAGACTATTTGCAAAATACTCGAAATTGTTGCAAAAATGTGGCACTGTACTATTTCCAGAGGTATGCTCTTCCAAATTAAGCTACTGGAGGTGATAAGCATTCTTTAAAGTTTAATAGAATTATCATGCATTGACTGCGATATTTTTAATTAGACATTTTGCATTTGCTTCTATATACTATAATTGTTTATAAATACATTGCTGTAAGAAATACAAAGTTAGAGTCCATTACACTCAAGTACCGTACTGTAGAAGTCTAATACATTTAACTGTTAAATCAACTCTTCAAACAGGTTTATAACATCAAAACAACACAGAAATGACATACACCAAACAGAAACAGACAGAACCATCATTGCTAAAAATTGTCACATACACATTTAATGTGTCGGATTGTGGAATAAATCAGAAAATATGATACTTTGCTCTAATTTCAACTCCAGGTAGGATTCGAACCTACACTTTCCCTTTACTGTATAAGTACTGAAGCCGTTACTCCATTGTGCCACCCCAATAGTCCACCGATGGTATTTCAATATTAATTTGCCAGAGTTTATATGTAATAATGTTTAAAATATTGCAGTAATAAGTTTCATTCAACATCAGATAATAAAATGACAACTTATTCAGATTAAGAACATTGTCCGACAGGGGCGTATCTAGAAATTTGTAATGGGGGGGGGGGGGCTCAAAC
>JABASD010004483.1:0-15365 GCA_019776165.1 Pogonognathellus flavescens
GTCCTAATGCCTCCACTTTTGGATACTTTGAGTCTAAGGTTTCCAGAAATGGAAGCCAAGCTTCCAAAAATGGAATCCTTAGAAGGCTTCCATAAATGGAAGCCGGTTCCATTTATGGAGTCTTGGCATTGACTGGTTACAGTAAAAATTTCAAATCTTTTTCTTCTAAGGAGGTACAATAAAATCTCACGAGGTATTTTTTGTGGACACTGTCGTCAGGATGCAATCCTCTTAGTCGAATGACATCAAACCCTCTCATGGCTTCTTCTCCCACGTAAGCAGCGTCCAGAGACACAGTCATAAAAAAATAAACATTCTGTAAAAGTAAAACCACTGCGGCTAATATGTCCAGCCTTGATTCCGCTTCGATGCCAAAACTCCCCTTTGTTCCAGAACGAGCCAAGTAGTACAATTCGAAACACAAATTAAGAATCTAAAAATGAAATGAACATAATTAACTTTAATAGTGACTATTAAAATTGTATCTTCAGTAATACATAGGAATTTTGATAATTAAATTCCTATTTAAAATATTTACTTGACTGGCATAGTATGATTGTAAAACTGCTCCAAAAACTTTGTCCGTTTGTTTCACCAATTGGCTCAGAAGGCAATGATCCCGGTATAATTTTTCACATGACAGTTTTTCTAATGTGGATCCATTTCTTTTATCTACAATTGTGTTAAGATTTCTGACTAGAATTTTCTCATGAAAACAATTTTTAGCAAAACTAGGATTTTGATTTATTGCTTTTTAATTGGTTGTCAATGTCCAATTATTCAAAGAAAAATTATGTGAATTGCCATTATTATTAAGGTATAATTGTGAGTTTATAAGAGCATAAAATATTTGGATTACACATTGAAGTTTCTGTGTAACCTTTTCAAATAATAAAGTAACAGACAATATGTAATAAAGTTTCAAACCAAAACGAGAGGATTCCAGTTCTTCATGTAAGCGATCATTCCAAACCTTAAAGCAGTATCGCAGTAGTCGTGTCATGAAAGAAAATACCATTAGGAGAACCCGGGATGAATAAATTCCATAGAGAAGTGTGCATAGCCCAAACACTCGAATTTTCCAAAAGTGTTCTATTTCGATTGCACCCAAGAATGGTCGAAAAGTTAATATGCCAATTAACGCTGATCCACCTCGGACAATTGGCACCAATCTATGTACATTCAGGGAAATAAATACACAAACAAAAATATTTTCATTGTCACTTTCATTTTGTGATAAAAAATGTTCGTGCCACGGCTGCTGTATGCCTGTGTTCTGTGTCACACAGGCATATTCATTGGCATATACCAACCGTGTGTACGTGCTATATCTTATGTGATGGAATAATATTAATTGTAACATTTTGCAATAAAGTTGAAACATTTTAAGTGAAGGAAAGAAAGATATTATTGTTTGTAAAACTTAATTAAAAGTTAACGAAGAATACGTCGTACTTGTAAATGTAGAATGCAAAAATGAGGATGAGAAAGGCCAAGAACCAGAAGTTTGTGACCATGAGATACTTTGGTACTGATTTTGGGACCTGGATGTCAATGGTATCAACAACTACATTCCAGTTGTTCATGTACTTCGTTATTTTCCCTCGATTGAAGACAAAGGAAATATTGCCGATGGTAGTGTGAATAAGACAACTCCAGAACAGAACGAAGGGGACCAAATTCAATTTTAAAGTTTGTACTTCGTCTATGGTCCACTGGGAAATATTCCATTGAAGAAAATAGTCAGCCACTCCAAACGTACTTAAGACTAGGACCAAAGCAATTACGAAAGATGTAAAGAAGAAATAAATCCAGTAGGGGGATTTCAATGAAGCTATGTAAGAAGTCCGTGTTTCCGTAGTTCCTGCCGAGTCCTTTTTTATTCCCGTTTTCTTCACCAGTGGAACAAACGGAGACCGACCCAGCACCAGGAGAATAATTCTCATGTGAGCAAAGGCTTTTGAGACACGACCTGAATGGTTGAATTCTAAGTATTTCTCAGACTCCTTCAATTTCTCAACATTCGTTTGTTTCAGTGAAGATGACCAAGTTGTAATGGAAATCTTCGGAGCTGGAATTATATCCATTTCCAATTCATTCGTATAAATTGGAATAGCCATGCCTATTTAAGTTTTATTTTCCGTAAGATTGTTTCGAATTATTCTCAGGACTTTTACCAAATCAATGTTCAAGATCCGCAAAAAGTAATTGTGTATGGTTCTAAATCTAACTGTTGGATAATAGTGAAGGTTGAAGTTGATGAAAGTGTGCAGAAAGCAACTATAAGTTCTTTCGGAACACCGAATCTGCTAATTAAGCTGGTTGCGTCGTGGGGAAGTGCTCCATCAATCACAAATTCCAATTAAAAGGCCGAACGTGTGACATGTAAATAAATCTTTATCTGTAAAAATCGTTTGTTTCCTTCTTGTAGGACGACATTCAAAGTTACGAGTCAATATAAATATCGCATTGCCAGTGGAAGCATTGTCATAATTATTATACGAATAATGACACAGTACTCATCGATTGTGCAAGTGTGCTTCAATTAGTCATTCTTATCTTTGCTAATACACATGTTTGCTGCATGCATTCATTTTCCAAGGGAAGAATAATTTACCTTATTCCATTCCTACTATGAACTAAAGAAGAGACACTAACACTCAAGACTAACTAATGTTGTGGACTTGGACATTCTTATTCTTAGTCCAAGTGTTGCGACAGCATAATTATAAAGATTGAATGTTGTGATACGATTGATGAGATAACTGATAGCGCCGCCATTACAGCCGTAAACTATTCCACCGTAAAAACAAAATAACACCTTAACTTGTGCATTATTGTGGATTATTAGTGCTATGATTGAAGCACTCGAGGGAGTAGAAATCTTTGCAGCCCATACATGCAGTTATAGTTAAAATAGTTCTAAATACCTCTGAAGTTGCTGAACAGCTATGACATGAATGTCAAATAAAGTGCATTTATTTGCACCTACTCATTTACTCATACTCAGGCGCATAACTAGGATTGTCGTTTGGGGGGAGGGGTCAAACGGCCATTTTAAGCTTGTCTCCCGTATCGCGAAAAATCAGAGCAAAACTTAGGATAAAATGAACCAGAAACATATTAAATTCGCATAATTTTACTATTTTTTGTTATTTTGGAGCCACATTTTATACTTTTGACTTTTTTTGGAAAAATTAAAAAAAAATATCTAAGGGAGGTGTCCGAGTACCCGGTTCCCCCCCCCCCCTAGATACACCCTTTGCAATATATTGCACTCACATTTCAAAATACATGTAATATTATAAGTCATGAATTTTCTAGGTGGCTCTGAAAGATTTTTAATGCATGTAAATCCCATCCCACTCACTCGGTAATCACGCGTCTCATGTTATCCTTCTGCTCACTAATAACTTCCTTATTGACTATTTAAACGTAAATCATTTTATGCCGAAATCAAATTAAAATAGCAAGAAAAGCAAAACGTCTATTCATGGATGGTGTAAAAAATCCAACATAACTAATGTGTGTATGTGTGTTGAGTTATAAAATAAACTGAGAAAGACAACGTGAGTATAAACACTTCAACTTTGACAAGGAATAAACTCATTAAATGCATTAATCAATTATACAAATCCAATTTGGTACGCGTGTGATTGTGCAGAGTAAGTAGCTCAATGACGACAGATCGACTTCCAATTAATTCGGAACAGGAAGTGCGTAGAAAATTATGAGTTGAGATTGAGAGTAAGAACTTGTAATAAAAATGAATCTTAAGCTGCATGATTTTTAGGGGGGGGGGCACAGTTAAAATATATTTATCTTTATTATCTTTAAATCTCCATTTTGAACACAAACACTTCTGAATTTATTTTGTTTATTGTCTTAATTAATCATTGTTGCGTACTTACTAGGTATTAAATTTACTACACTCAAGTGACCAAAAGGAATACAAGTAATAACACTATTGGTGAGGTGTGAGGTCTGTCCATGTGTTGATAGAAATTAAAACATCTTTTATACCAGCAAAGAATTATTGCACGTTGCATGCAAGGTCAACTGGTCAACTCTTTTCAGTTTAAGAAGAGCAAGAAACGGCAGACACAAAGCGCAATATAATTTCATATAAATAACTCTGTAATAATATAGGCATAGCTAATAGACATAGAATAGATGAGAACACAAATGCAGGAGTAATACATAGACAAAAAATGTTTTTAGGAAGCAAACTAACAAGTTTTCCCTTGACCATTAGAAAGAATAAAATTATTAGAATTTATAATAGCTGCAAATATTATTGGCTGCTATGTGTTCAGAGTTCTTGGAGTATTAGAAGAGGCAAATCCTAGTTGGATCAGTTGGATGATTCTCATTACACTCTCCATCCGCTCATTTCTATTCTACCATCATCAAGTGAGTTTTTGTTGCTAACAAGAAACTTCTGGTAATAATACATAGGACAAATGCTGCGTAAGAATACCATGAGAAGAGAACTGATTGTGAGTGAACGGAGAGTACACATTGCAGAAGTTCGCAATACACAAGAAAATGCAATTAGAAAGATTTAGGATAAGCGAACAAGTTACAAGGGTTAAAATTTGAAGCTTTAAAACGTTTCTTACAGTGAACAGGGAAAAATTTATTTTAAAATTTGAAGCGACTCACTGAAGTATTCAAAAATGGACTTTTCAAATGTAGCAATACTTTTATGTTTCTGTGCACACACCTTCATAATTACTACAAGTCAAAAAAGTAAGTTTTTTATATTTCGTCTGTATGCAAACTGCAGACTTTTTACAGAGTGCATAACGTGAACGTATCAAACATGTCTAATTTTGCAGAATTTTATGATTTGCTATAAAATTGTTTTGCATTGAATTGAATGTCGTAGTATCTTATGCCTGCCAATTCAATCAATTTCGTTGTGCTGATGGATCCGGTTGTCTTTCCACAGAAAAACTATGTAAGTTAACTTAAATCATTTCGTCAATGTAAAAGTGTTACTAGGTACTTATCAAGTGATTTTGACTCGGACTGTCTTTTCTTGATGGAGCTCTTTTTTATGCTTAGGTAATGGGAATCGAGATTGTCGAAACGGGGAAGACGAAGCAGAGAGAAATTGCCAAAAAACAGAATTAAGCAGAGAGTGCAAGTGAATTTTCATACCTACCATACTTACTTCTCTTTGCTCGATTATACTGCTACTGCAACATTTAATACAAAAGACGAAACATAATATTAGTCAGTGTGAAAAAATTAACATAACGTATGTGCGCAGTAGCTACTCATGTATAGGTAGTTAAGCAGTTATGCAATTTTATTTGGTACCAAATCCTCAAACCAAATTGTAACAAAAATGTAAGGCTGTTAGTTTCTTTTGTTTTGTGCACATCGTTGCATAATGGGATGCTAACACCACCGAAGTTCATTTTCAAGGCACATTGATTTTATATGCACTTCCAAACGTGTACCAAGAAAATTTCCTATCGGTAGGCTACATTTTTAAGGTTTTAAATTTAAGGTACCAAAATTTGGTTTGAGAATTTGGCACCTTATGTACAACTTCACACACATGTAGCAAACATAGCATGCAAACATAGCAGCAAACATAGCATGCAAACAAAGGGAACAATTTTAGGGTTATTGAAAACGGGAGATTGAGAATTATTGTACTGTGGCACCAGTCACCAGGCTACATTAAAATTATACTATTCATGGAATATACCAAATTCATGAAAGACAGAAATATACAGAAGACTCAGCTCTGGAACTTTCCATTTTCCAATTCAATTGCATGTCTAATATTTGCACAAATACACCTGGAGTAACCAAGCAAATGAAATTCTCTTTTATGTGTGATACAGAGGACCAAATTATGAATTTCGTTGTCGATTTGGAGGGTGCATACCGATATCTAAGAAATGTGATACGGTATTTGACTGCGACGGAGGAACTGATGAAGCCACAGATTTATGCATAGGGTTAGTGCAGTTAGTAAAGTATCAACATCATTTTCCTGTCTATCATCACTCTCCCTTCAATTTTAATTTGTTTGTCCATTTTCTTTAGGAAATCCAAGCCACCCCAGCCAACACCATTCTCTACAAAACGTCCACCAAGTACCACGGAAATATATCGGGCACCAACCGTTAGCACTACAACTTCTCAATATTATCAGCCTCCACCAAGTCCCAAGCCGTCAACTACACAAAGCCCACCCAGCCATTTCTCTCCATCTTCTTCTAGTGCCTGTCCACCCATCGAAAGCAGACCTGGAGAATCTGTTCTTTGCAAGCAATCACGGCAAGTCTTTACCAATTGTTTAGAAAAGGAATCACCCTCGGGTACAACTGCCGAAATTAGGTATAAACTTAGACATTCATGCATGCCTAGTAATTAAGAAAAAAAAGTTTTTATAAAAATGATGCAACGAACACAAAATCAGTAGCTGGTTTGAATGTTTGTATTACAGCTGCAAACAATTTTACTATTCGAATGCAGGCAGACAAAAAACAACCAAAACTTGTGAAAATGGGGAATGGGTGGGTGGACGAAGGTTTAAGTGTCAGTTGGATTGTGGTAAAGGAGGTTATAATCCTGTAGGGCTGGTCGCCGGGGGAAGAACATCGATCAAAGGAAAATGGCCGTGGCATGTTGGACTGTACGAAATCGATGTTGGAACAAGGAAGTTCAGAAATATTTGTGGGGCAACTTTAATTTCTGAAAGAGCTATTGTGACAGGTCAGTAGTGCGTAAAGCTTTACTCGCCCATTCATTATTTTGTAGAGTTGCCTGAATTATTATTTCAACAAGATTATTTAGATTATATAAGAATTGATATTATTTTTTCAGCCGCCCACTGTGTTACAACCTGGCAAACAAACCGTGTCAAGGACTTGAGAAGGCTAAAAGTGTTTCTGGGAAAATTTCACAGAGATGTGGATAAAAATGACGAAGATGTTCAAACCATGAAGATTATCAAAATAATCGTTCATGAAAAATACTCGTACCAAAATCTCGAGTCAGATATTGCCATAATTTTTACTGACAAGGTAAGTTAGAACAGTTAAACTATAAAATGAAAGTATAGAAACTTCTCAGACAGCAACTGTAGGTAGTTTCGAATCAGAACAGAACATATTATATCTGACCTTATATAATATACCATGTAATATGTAATATTATATTCTTTTATATACGTACCATGTGCTTAATTACTTATATTACACAAAATAATACCTACAATATGCTGATTTATATGACATAAAATGTTTGCAAATTTTAAGG
The DNA here is from genome assembly GCA_019776165.1 of Pogonognathellus flavescens. NCBI lineage: Eukaryota > Metazoa > Arthropoda > Collembola > Entomobryomorpha > Tomoceridae > Pogonognathellus > Pogonognathellus flavescens. The sequence continues at coordinate 7,288 of JABASD010004483.1, forward strand.
TTTTATTTTCATTGAATGATTGATTTGAGGACTAGTACAAACCTTAATAATTATGGCACACGCTTATTACTCTATGTGCAGAATGCTGAGATAACCCCGATAGTTCACCCCATATGTTTACCTGGTGAATTCGATGATGAAGTTCCTGTTGGGATGGATGGAATGGTAAATCATTTATTACTTCATAATTTTAATTTCTATAGTCTAGTTCGCATAATAAAAAGTGAAATTATCATAGAAATCTTGAGTTGAGAAGTATTTTTACGCATAAAACTCGATCTTATTTACAAATAACTACAAGAAAGAAGAGTAGAGAGTAGAGAGTGAACAATATTTTGACAATATTTTGTTTTGTGAACGGAGACATTTCCACCCTTGGATGTTTTGTCTATGTCATTATAGTCATTAATATTTTATTTTTTAGCTGGTTGGTTGGGGTTCCATAGGAAATCGAGTCTATCCTGACCTTTTGCAAGAAGCGGCTCTTCCGGTTGTAAATCATCAAAAATGTAGAGCGAACCATCAGGCACTCTCTATTCTTGTCAGGGCCACTACTTTTTGTGCTGGATATGCCAATGGTAAGTTTAAGTTACTGCCGTTATACATTAAGCATTTAATGGGCAAATGAACTACCAAACTATTAAATTGTTGATAAGTTCAGGGAGATGTATGAAGTGAATCAGTAAATAAAAAACAGCTCTCAGCATTATTTAATATCCAAAGTGTCCCTGAACATAAAATTCTCCTCTTTCTCCCTTGAGACATGGACATTTTTTGATTATTTCACAAGGTACGTCTGCCTGTGACGGAGACTCAGGTTCTGGGCTTGTTTTTCCACATATGACAGCGAAGGACAAGTGGTCAATACTCGGAATTGTTAGTGGTGGAGTTCCCTTGGCTGGAGCTGCTGGTTGCGACCCAAATCATTATGTGGCATTCACTAATGTAGCGAAGTACAGAGACTGGATCGATAAATCTTTAGACCAACCTCCTTTCGGTTAATGAACATCTTTTTATAAATTGTACGGTCTTAGATAAGTGATACGTTGTTATTTGTTATATTTTTGTCTTTATTAATTTCATGTGTTTGTATAAAAATGCCAAAATGCATTCGGAGATTAAATAATATTTACAAGTTGAAACTTTGTTTTTAAAATGCAAAACCGTTCCCAAAATACTATAACCACAATTGTTGATTTTAAAATTACCCATGCCTCAGTATTTTTATATTTCATGCACCAAATCTACGTGACATTTTCATATACAGTTCCAAGTAATTGGTCCGTGTATTCTTCATTGGTAAAATCCTTTTTGGAAAGTATCTCCTCGTCGTCGTAATCTTCATCGTCATTTAATGTAGAGGCGATGTCACCTCTGTCCAGATTTTCCTCTAGAATTCTAGACGCTGGAATTTGTTGGCGATTTCCTGTTGGTTTGGGCTTATTTCTTTTTTTCTCAGAGTGCCCATTAGATATTTCGCTGAGATTGTCTTTATTGCTGTGGGGAATGAATGTGGGTGTGGATTGCTGTGGAGAATTGGAGGAAGGTGAGGAAGACAAAGAAACTTTTTCTGTTGAAGCAGAACTGGTAGAAGTGCCCAGGTCTGCGATAATCAAAGACTGTGTTGAAAGAGAATATTGATTGTAATCATGATTGCCTTTGTGGAGGTGACTCTTCAGTTTTATTGCATCGTTGGAAGCTTCACGGTGATTTTCAGTTTGTCTTATTATTGGAGTTGACGTGGACGCTGTTATTAAACGATCTTTCAGATTCACGTCTATTTCTTCACTTTTTTTCTTTTCAGCTTCAGTCTCAGTCAATGCATCGATGGAACGAATTAGATGGGACAGATGTGTTTCTACAGACCTCAGACGCTCCTCCAATTCTCTGCGGGGAAAAAGCAATTTATCATCCTACATCAAATATTAATATTTCTCATCATTTCGCATGTGCATTTAATATGTTAGGTATTTATTCCATATACAAAAACTTTGTATACGTAATGCAGATAGTTTAGTAAGATATCAACTGCGTGTAAAGGTAAATATGTAGGTAGCAAAAAAAGAGCAAATTCTTCTTTAATTTGTACTAGTCATGGCATTTACCTGTAATTCGTTGCTAAAGCTGCCAATCGGATTTCCAGTTCGATCAAATCATTTTTGGAGGACGGAAAAGCATTATCTACAATGGTATTGGTCCATCGACCCAGTTGACCCTCTGGATTTGGTTTTGGTTGCAACTTCCACACTGTTGCTTCGAATTCTTTCATTCGCGTTTCAATAGCGTGAATGGTAGAGCAGTTAAAACATTCTGGAATAATAAATCATTACCAATTATTACAGTTGCCCTCTGATATTACATACCTATACCGACTATACCCATAATAAAATAAGTTACCACTGAAGCTAGGTACCTGTACAAAAAGTATGCAAAAACGTGTAGGCAATAGGTGTACTTATATATGATGTAATCTGTTTGCACTTATGCTATACCTAAATACCTATAAAATTGCAATGCCTACTATTTATAACACAGAAAGACATGCCATTATTATATTCAATGAGACAAATAGTGACTTTAGTGATCTATCTACAATATTGGATGCTGTTTTTTTTCATAATATATCTGATAGGTGTAATAAGTTATATATCGATAAATTAAATGAAGATATAAAAGGCTTTTCTTACCATCCTGACAATCTGGCCCTTGTAGACCAGGACAACATTTGTATCTCGTTTCCCAAACCTTTTTGTAAGTTATAGTAAACCGGGGTCGATATTTAATGCGTTTATTACATACGTGTGAGCCATTTGTACTTGTCCAGCATAAATTCGGTCCTAAATAGGATTCGGTACCGTTTTGGATTCTACACGGGATGGATTTTTGAATTTTATATGGACACCATGATCTGTAAATATGAATAAAATTTCCAACATAAATATATCTATACTGCAAGTATAGGTAGGTACTTAGGTAGGTATGCAATATGCAGTTGTGGTTATTTAAACATTTCATTGTACAATCGTATTAATCGTATAATATTTACACATCGACTACAGTACAGAGTGCATGTATTATTTATTGTTAGTACGCTACAGGGTGTGTTTAGTGTTGAATATGAGGTGTTAATCCATTTACCTGTCATAACAAATATAGAGTAGAAGGATGAAGCAAGTTTTTGTATTGAAAGATACAAAAAAGCTACATGCTTGACCTGGTAATTAACTTAGTCTTAATGACTTATTTGGGTGAATACTAATGAATCTTTAGTTATAATCTTTACAGCTTGATGTGAATTCTTTAGGTTGTGTGTTTATTGTAACGGTTCCTCAGAAACGTCTTTTATAACCTTCAGAGAGGCAAGGAAGGGACGTAGTGACGTTACATTACATTCATTACACAAGAGAGATTAAACTATTTGCTTATTAATAAAACTAACATTAATTAGCACAGACTCTGACAATATAATACAGCATTCATTAAACATTTTTAACACATACAGGCAAAAACATTTTGAAGTTGCCTGTAGTTGTTTAATTCTTACCCTGAATACATTGAAGTCCAAACAGGGGAAATGACATTGCATAGAAAGACGAGAAATACTGCAAGGTGGGTTTTCGTACTGAAAATGAAATTTATTTTCATTGTTTGTAAATGCTCTAAATGTTATTCAGCAGTAGTTGAAAGTGGAAGTGAAGATATGAATTTCTGTATGGCACACACAAGACACACGACAGCTAGTAGCTAGGAGTTCCTTTAGTTCCTTAAAACTTCTACAACTTGACCGAAAGGGCTTAACGGCAATTTTCTGTTTGTCTCTACAAATTTTTAGATGTTCCTTGTTGAAATCCCTGAGGATTAGACACACAACACATGGTGGATTTTTCACGAAATCTGCTGCATGTTTTAAATATGTAGTTTCATTCAAGGAACCTCAGTGAGTAGGGACCAAGTCCCCAGTCATAAATATAGTTTGGTCGCAAAGGATTGGATTTCTTGGGTGGCTGATCTTTTAATGACACTTTTTTGGGCTGTGAGTGATGAAATGCGAGTTGCTCTCACCTCACAAGTTGTGGAATGACTGTAAAAGTCAGGTGAATTAAATCAAGACAAGAAATTGAGATTTAAGAAGGAATTGAAAAGACGGGACCACAGAGAGAGGACTTGGTTGTTGGTTGCAGATTATGCAGATGCAACGCTGTGAGGATTGCATACAACACTGAAATAGGCAGACGTGTAGGAGCAATTGTACAATAATGTTCCATGTAAACGTTTAAAGGACAACAGAAAAGCAGACGAGGACTGTGAGCCATCCCATTGCATCTCATTGAAAAACTCTCTTGTCTTGTCTTATGGTAATTTAATGCCAAGTTTATGTTTCGTATTTATTTGTGTTTTTTGTGTGCACGGAGACCAACAACTGAAGACCCTGAATTGAAGATGCGAGTTTATACATTTACATGTTACATAAAGATTGTATCCGTATTCTCAGTCGCAGTTCGGGCACGTAGTACCAGCAAGTTTATCATTAAGGGGTGAGACTGAGAACTGTGTGAACCTTACACCGCCACGAAACAAGCAACGCAACAACGAAGCCTGGAATGAAAAGATTCAATTGAGTGCACTTTACACAAGCACAGAATGCACACAGACATTACATACAATGAGTCCATACAGTGCACAGAACTTGTCTAGTTGCTGCTCACTGAATAGCTCCGTGTGGAACGTTGACTTTGTCCGGGTGCAGCTAAGTAATAAGCTTTATTTTATTATATACGTCTATATGTACACTGTGTTCAAGTACCAAGTACCACCAGAAGGGTTATTTATAGTTATAAGATATGCAATGTACTTGGTACACAATGAATGCATTTATTCCCGAATCTGTTCCTCAGGAGGTAGATTTACATATGCAGTTGTAAATCTACGGGCTATATTTATACAATTGCTAAGTAGGAATAGAAAGATATGATTATGAGAGGAAAGTTCATTTACAGAGCTTCACGTAGGTATTGTAGCTAAGAAAGTTAAGTTATGCAGGACTTATGCTAACTACGTAATAACTATAACTAATACAAATAAGTATGGGAATACCACTTCGGTAGTATTTGTAAACTGAACTTGTGGATTCGTTTTTATGCACAACAAACCCCTATTGGTAGTGAGTGGTAGTGTGACTTTGAATCTGTTAGTGTAGGTACTATTGTCTACATACTATTAAAAGGTCTAAGTAAGTAGTAGTAGTAGGTACACAAACACAGTACACATCTGGAGACGCAGCAACTTGAAGAGTCAAGAGATGAGACAAACAAGTACATGGTTGAGCCTTGACTTTGACTCAACTGACTAACTCAAAGGCTCAACCTTCTGTCGCATCTCAAAGTAACCAACGCATTACTACTATCGCACATTCTGCCTATTGCCTATACGCATTTTACACACTTTATCCTCACTCTGCCTGAACTCCGTCAGTGACTAATAAATGTATGTATTTACTCTACACTTTACGATAGTATGATTATTCAGTGGTGGAAATTTTCGAAACCACTTTATCTTAACGCTCTTTCTGTCTGCCTGTTTCCAGGAGGGTCATGGAACAAAATGACAAAGGAAAAAGTTGTTCCCCTTGACCTCAGATACTGCAACATGGTGGGGTGAAAACATCTGCGAAACCCAAACTAACAGTAGCTAAATAGGTTGTTATACCAAATATTTCCCATTTAAGAAATTGTTATAGTTTTTGCCCACCCACAAGGAGTGATGGATCGCTGTGCGATTATTTATTAGTGAGTGAGCAGTCATAACTCATAAGAGACCAAACAGAAAAGAGAATACAATATTTTATAAGTGCTTTGAGCAATCATGCGATAGAGCACACATCATGTAGTGTGACACATGCACATAAAAAACAATATTTACATTTTGCAGCAGTCCCAGAAAAAATTGTTAGCTCATTTTAAATTTTGCTCTGCAATTTCAAGTTAATTAATTTGCCTACTTTCTTGAAGGTACCAAACCTTCGTATAAAAAGATTTGTTTTAGTTTTTCTACAGTTTCTATACACAATATCTTTTAACAAGGAAGTATTATTCAAGTAGAAATGTCAACGTCAACACAAACAAGTATTTAGCAAAAGACTGGAATCTGGAATGTCCAAGTGGGGATGATAGTCCCACTTAATTAATTACTTACCATAACTGTGTAATTTGTATTTGTGAGTACTCTGGACTGTTTGGAATATGCATGTATGTGGTTCTACGGTTGACCATCAGGTACTCGTATTTCCACACAAGAAAGAAAGTAGATATTTTATTCGCATTATTTGTAAATTGTAAATGTATATTTGCTCTTTTCTATTCAATTTCTTCTATTCTAGAGACTCAACGTAACGCATCCTAACCAGTCGTATAAATATAGATTTAAGAATAAGCAATAGTAGACAATAAAATATAGTATAGTAGGCAATACAATTCAATAATATTATTTGCCTTTAGTTTTACAGTACATATTAATTAACGATACAAATATGTAAGAGCACTTACTACAAGCAATTAAACCTTACACATTAAGAACACAACATAATACCGGTTTGATTTGAATCAAATCGTCAATTGAATGGACTGAACAGACAATTGTTCGAACTTCTAACTACTAACTAAGTCTTGCCAAAGTAATAATGAGATTGCAGCAAGTATACTAACTAACAATATTCAATTCTACCAAAAATGACTAAACAAAACTACACCTAAAACTTAAAACAAATATCCCCGACATTTCTTTGATCCGCACAGGCATTTCTGACTTCCACTTTCATCTGGCTCAGAATGATTTGGTTTCCCATCCAAGTCGTTTCTGTAGTTCATTGTTATCTCTTCAAACTACATAAAGTGTGCAAAAATGCAGAATGGTATCATACATTATTAGAATAGAAAGCGTTGAGTATTTGATTATTGTAAAGCCTCTGTTATTGATATTTACTACATACCTGTTCAATATCGCGAAGTGAAAACAGTGCAAGCATTGGCAGATTAGGGTCCAAACAATTGACCCAAACTGAGTACACACCCAAATTCGCATCACAAGAATGATTAATAAAATGCGTGAAATTTCCGTATTTCTTGGCATCCACCGTAAATGGATTACTTGTTGTGTTAAAATCTAGATCAAAAAGGTATGTGCGACCTTCCGCATCGTATATCTTTCCTCTAGAATCTGCCTCTTCAGTTGTGATAATTTCCCCAATGTACAGTCCTACAAATACTCCTTTCTGTATGGACTAAGCGAATAATGACACAAACAATCATAATTTCAAAAAAACAATTTAAACAAAGCAATGCCTGATAAATAGTATACCTTCATTGTTTTAACACCCCATCCACGTCCATTACTTGTTCTAAAAATTTTCATAATGGATCCTTCAAGCGTAGAGTGACCGTCTTGAACAACTCTATTACAACAGTTGGGGCCGCATGTACAAGCTTTGTTGCACTCATAAATAGGAATACCGACTCCTTCCTTAACCCTACATGTACAAAGAATCGATAAATAACCTCTATGAATAGCTTTGTATTATAGCTTAATAGAATGCCAGAACTGTAGAAAGGCACAATTACTTTTTGTATTTAGTGTAACCGTTAACAGCATCAAAACCGGAAGGGCAGCAATGTTCTCGATTACTCCAACAGTTTTCACCATTTTGGGTACAATCACAACCGAGAGGAGGATCTTGGGGTATTGTCACTCCTTTACCAGGAACATAAAAGTTTGAATAAACAAAATCGTTTGGAGGTCCGCAAAGATCACTTTTGTTTTCCACAATAATCTTTGGTTTATTTTGAGTTATTGTATTCAGCTCATATTCCCATTTCTGCCAATAAATTATATTATCCTTTAGTTGAGTTTTTTAATCTCTTAATTAGTTGAGATAAGAAAAACTATAGTATGATTAGTTTCATGGTATTTATATTATCACATACAATTAATACAGTGCAGACAAATAAGTTGAAATAAGGGACTAGCAAGGGCGCATCTACGTATACGCTCACTGGGCTTGAGTCCACCCCCCCCCCCCAAATTCC